>JANRMT010062797.1:934683-974901 GCA_026402145.1 Polypterus bichir lapradei | reverse complement strand
TCTATCTATCTATCTATCTATCTATCTATCTATCTATCTATCTATCTTCTGTTGTTTGCACTTCTATACAATACTCTGCATTTTGAAGTTTCCCCAGTGTAACAATGACAAGACAGATAACAAAAAAGGTTTGGGGATCCATCCCATATACTTGACAGAGTAACAGAGATGCCTTTTAGGACTGAGTCTAACACAGGTATGATTGACTAGTGACAGGAATATGATGAGTTTATAGTAGGAAAAGGTGTGTTTCTGAGGCTGGAAGCAGAAGTGACGACAGGCTTGGGAGTGGATTTGAGGTCTCTGGAGGTGGGACCAGAAGAGCACTCTGTGGAGGGACCGGAAGTGTCGTTAGGTGGTTTTTGCTTCTGGGGATATGCAGAGGAAGGAAGAGAGGTATTAGTACACCCTGTCAACCCTTGGTCTGGCATTACCAAACACTTAGTCCATTGACTGCTACTCAAGTGCACACGTGTGACCAGTTTTGAAGCTCTTCAGAGTTTTTAAAATATTTGTTGCTGCCTCGTTCAGTCTTTAACATTTTTGTGTTTCCTGGGAATTTCACAAGTTTTCTAGCTATTCTAGAATCTATGCTAATAATACAAATTATATTATGCAAATAATAACTACAAATTAGGAAGATTAACAGTCCAAAGAGACCCATAATAGACTACCTCACCCCATATCGAGCAGTCTCCTTTTATTGGTGCTCTTTGTCCACAATTTCTTATCCACATTGAAAACCAGTTATACAAATTGAAATGATAACATCCTGTTGTAAAAACAAACTTGAGTCATCACAGGTCACTTTCTTATTTGTTCACCACAATTTTGGAAGTGAATCCTAACTTTGCATGCAATGCCTAACTCTTGATCGGGTCTTGATTGAGTATACACCATTTGTGACGAGTGTGATACTTTTTTTTCTCTTCCTTCAGTCTTGCTTCGTCTTTTCCTTTACTCTGTTACTTTTTGCTCAGATCCTTCGGGGACAACTAGGGAAGGGTGTTGGTTTGTCACAATCAGCCTGGTTAGAGGGACATCCATTCAGGTGTATATCCAATTTCTAAACCTAGATTTCTCCTAAAGGGCCATGGGTCTGGAGCATGTTCTTCTGTCAACATGTAGCACAGTGCATGATGGGAGGGCAGTTAATCACATGGTACACTAACACTTAATGGGCCATTTTAAAGTCACTAATTGACTTAAAGCAGCCCTTTGTAAAATGCTGCAAGAAAGCAAAATCCCCATGGACAGTTACTTGACTAGAAAAACAAAGATCTCCAGTGCCAGAAAACATATTGGACTAACTTTAGCACCAACATGCCACTCAGGTATAAAAGAAAATAAGACAAAGGACTGAAATACCATCAAAAACAATGCATATCAAAGGGAAAATATAAATTTTACATGAGTGATTTGCTAATAACGACACATCTAATGTGGTTTTCTACCTGAGAGCAGTGTTAGCAGTGTTGCCGGTGGTCATTTCCTGAAAGTAAAAGATTGCAGTTGCTGAAATGTGTGTGTTTAATGTTTGTTCACTTCTGGTTAAGGACAATAGCAGCATGCACACCTGTGGCTTTTACCTTCTGATTTGTAAGTATGGTTATTGGTTTTAAATGTTTAAACTTAAAAGCTGGTTGGAGTTTATATTTCTTATTTGAATTTGAGAAATAAAGCTTATATTAAAAGTTTAAACTAAAAACCTGGTTTACCAGTGTGCCAATACTATTATTCTTTTCTATTATAAAAATGTACTTATCCACTGCATAAAGAAAATTGTCATATGAGAGATATGGGGTGTCATAATAAATTATGGTCAGAGACTTCACAAATCAAAGTTTAGGGCCGTACTGGCACGATCCTATTTGCGGGCCCAATGGAGATTCTTTAAGAGCAGTAAAAAGCTTGTGAAAATACAGCAGTGCTGATCTCCATGGACAGTGGAACTCTAATGACAAGCAGTGGAAATTTAAGTGACATTAGAGAGGAATACCAACATAAAACTATAACATAAGTAAATATGTGTGTGCTCAGTGAAGATCATCAAAGGAAAAGAAAATGAAGTGAATTGAGTTGTGCTGATGATGGAGATGAACATATTTGTATCAAAGATAAAACTGTTTTCAAAGCAGAGATTCATCTTCTAAACAACCCACGTGATTTGAGGAAATTTATGTAGGTACTAAATTTTCATTCACACTTTTCATTAATATTTTTACTAATGTTAATAAGAGCATGTATATTTTTTATTTGTATTTGAGACATAAAAATTGTAGCATAAAAACAGATTTTAAATGACATTGGTTTTTGACAGCCTGATTTGAGTATAGACATGTGCCATGTATTACATTCACCCCCTTATAAGTTTTCACATTTTATTGTTATATAAAATTGACTCACAATGGATTTCATTTGGCTTTTTAGACACTGATCAACAAAAAAACATTCTTTAATGATAAAGTGAATACCGATCTCTTCCAAATTAAATGCAAATGTAAAACATATAAAATAATTGTAGTAATCTAAAGTATTCACTCCGTTCAAGGCAGTATTTATCAGATGCACCTTTGATAGCCATGCTAAACTTCAGTCTGTGTACACAGGTCTCTCTCTGTCTCCATTCTTCTTTGTAAAACTGCCCAGACTCTCTCAGGCTGTATGATGATTGAAAGCAAATGGTCTTTGGCAAGTCCAGCCACACATTCCCAGTTGGATTGAGGTCTGGACTCTGTCTCGGCCACTGCAGGACATTCACATTGTTGCTTTGAAGCCAATTGTAGATTTGGCTTTAAGCTTGGGGTTGTTGTCTTGCTGGAAACACTGAGCTAATGTACTCCTTATTTTACCCTCATAAGCCTCCCAGGGCCTGGTGCAGAAAGGCATCCCTACAGCATGTTGCTGCCACCGCCATATTTCAGTGTGGGAATGGGTTGTTTTTCATAGTCTGCAGTGTAACATGGTTTTCCATCTGATGGTCAAAAAGCTCAATTCTGGTCTCATCTGAACTTAGAACCTTCTTCTGACTGACTTCACCGTCTCCCATGTGCCTTCTGGCAAACTCTAGCCAAGATGTCATGTGTTGCTGTTTCTCTTTGCAACCATCCCCTAAAGCTGCAAGTTGGGAAGCACCAGGGAAACAGCTGCTGTCTGCACAGTCTCTATGATGTCAGCCACTGTAGTTCTCAGAGGTCTCCTGGTGTCCTCCCTCGCTAGCCTTCTTACATGATCACTGAGGTCTTGTGGACAGCCTGCTCTTTAAGATTTCCAGCTGTGCCATACCCTTTCAATCCCTTAATGATTCGTTTAACTGGATATTCAGTGAATTGCATATTTTCTTGTCCTCATCCCCTGACTTTGCTTTTTAATGAGCTGCTGGGAGTGTTCTCTTGTCTTCACTGTGTAAATTAGGCCACCATACTGACTCACCACAAGATGGACCATCTTAGATAAGCTGCATCTATACTACCATTAAGCGAAAGCCCTCGGCTACAGTTATGTAATCACCTTTGAACCACTTCTGTGACTTTAAAAGCCAATTGGCTGTACCAGTGAGGACAAAGATGGGAAACATTAAAAGAAGTGAATATTTATGCAACCATTTATTTTATGTTTGACATGTGTTTTTAATTTAGACCACATTGGAGAGATCTGTTTTCATTTTGACATTAAATAGTAATTTTCTTTTGATCAGTGTCAAAAAGTCAAATGAAATCCACTGTGATTAAAAACTGCATAACGATAAAATATGAAAATATTCATGTATATTCAGTTTTCCATTTATTTTCTTTGTTCTTGTCAACACATAAATCTAAAAAAAAAAATTTAATTTGGGGTCTGAGAAAAGAGTGGGCAGGCGGCTGCAAAATCTGTTTGCCCAACTGCTGCAAAACGTATTTCCTGTTATCACACGAGACAGGGTTTAAAGCAGAAGAACAGCCATTTTTTATAACCATCTAATGTGTGAATATCTTTATGTGGCACCTCTGTGGTCAGACACTCAACTAGTGAGTAGCACAGCACACTGAGTTTAAAAAATAATAATCTATCAGAACACATGAATTGAACTCATCATAAACATCTTTCATTATTGATCAGCACAAACAACCCAAACAAAATGAACACATAGAGCATGAAGCAGATCTCATCTGTCTTTTATTTTTCTTGAACATTAATTTCAAATTCTCTTTTTCTTTTTTATTTTATTCAGGCCTGACTGTGGTGATGTCCTCAGCCCACTATGAAAGTAAGTGTGAGATATTTCAAGTCTGTAGTACTGGTGATGGGCAAAACTTAGCAAAGCATTTCTTGCAGTGAATATGCTGTGTTCACTGGTGACCTTGTCCACCAAATGTTTTCCTAGCAATTCGCCATGGGACAGTTTAGGCGAACATTTTTTTCCCCAGTAAACCATAATACTTTGCAAGACCAGCATGATATCCCAGAGCTGTAGCAGCCATGCATAGAACATTATTGCAGACCTATTGTATGACTGTTGCTATCACAACCCATCATTTAAGGGTTATATTAGCTCAGTGTTTGTCAACGACTGGGTTATGATGTGAGTTATGATGCTACTGTTGGTTTGTGAGTGAGTCACCCAAGCAATCAATACCACTGCACAATATGTTTCCCCTTTTCTAAGTGATCTCAGGTATGCTTGTTTCACCAAGGGGGTGGTTTGCTTTGGCTACTAGTGGGTCGTCAATGAATTTAAAAGGCACAACTAGGTCATGGGACTATAAAGATTGTGAAACACTGCATTAACTGACTAAAATTAGACTATTATGAGTACTTCCACTTGTGCCAGCAGATGGAGACTCAATGCATCACTCTTAAATAACAAAACAATTTTGTGGTCAGTTAACTGCTAAATTGAAGAAATTTTTGGACATAAATACTAGCTCAGTGGAAGATCCTGGAATCATCTGAAAGGCTTCCAAAGTCTGTAATGCTGAATTTCCCCTTGTGTCCCAAAAAATGATAAATTATAATAACGTGGCTTTCAGAATCATATTTACAAGTCAATTTCTATCTATAATCACTTATGTATTGTTCTCACTAGCAGTCAGAATGTCAAAACTGCTCAGTGTGGTGGTTGCTGGGAACAAGCTGGCAGTAAAATAGGCCTCTTATTCTTTCTGGAGGAGAATTAAACACAAACATTAATTTATTCATTGATTTATTTCCTGATCATTATGATTCTACAGCAAGTTGTCCTGTGTATCTCCTAATGGCATTAAAAATGAAACATTTTCATAAAACAAATTTTAAGACACCAAACCCGCAAAATATTAAAAGAAGTATGAATTTGTTTACTTGTGCCTCTTTTTTATTTTTCTGTTTTCCTTGATAGCAGGCTGAATGCTTTATATTTCTATTTTTTCTTTTATTTCTTTGTATTCATTTTGAAGTAAATGAGTATAACCTGTTATGTTATTATTATGTTTTTTTGAGTAGCATGCCATTGCAATGTTTTGGTTGAAAATAAAATATAAAAAAAGAAACATGAATTAACTGTAATATTAAGTGTAAGGTTAAACCGCAAATCTGTAAAATCATAAAACTTACCACTACTAGAATCAAGCTTCAGTCCTTTTTCAGAAGATTCCTTTTTCAGAATTTTATCATTTACAAAATGCATGATACACCAAACAAAACTATGACAATTATCATACATTTCCCAGTAAAAATGGCATGTTAAATTATTTCGTTATCTCCAGTTTGCTCAGGGAGATTATACCTGATGCCCTGAGGTTTCTTGTTCACACACTTGACCACTAAGTCATGCCACCTGAAGCAAAGACATGTAAGTCATCTGAAAATACTAAAAAGAAAATAATTTGATAATGAAGTAATGCTGGTGTAAAAAAAAGTGTGCAATATCTGAGGTAGTACGCCAGCTGGCCACTCCGTTCTTCCTTGTCGTGATGAGGGAAATGTATGTGTGATTACTTGTGATTCTGCACCTTCTTGCATTACTTTGTACATGTGGTTTACGATTTGTGGTTTGGAAGAAAAACAAGGTTGATTTTGATTCAATGTATATACGCTGCTCAAAAAATGATGGGAACACTTAATCATCCCAGTCTAACACCAAGTCAATTAACCTTAAGGTATATCAAATTGTCCAATTAGAAAGCATAAGTGACTGTAAATCAACTTCACCTGCTTTGGTACACATGAAAGTGAAAACGGGTGACTTGGGGCCTCATGTATAACATCGTGCGTAGAATTCACACTAAAATATGGCATACGGACAAAAGTGGAAATGTGCGTACGCACAATAAAATTAATTCAGATGCACAAAATTGTGCATATGCCAACTTCCACGCATTTCTGCTACATACTATAAGTCCCGGTCACTGTAAAAAGTAACACTCGTGCATGCACCTGCCGCCCCACCATGACTTCTCCCAGAATGTTGCATATTTTAATAAGCAAATCAATATACATAGCCCTTTCTGTTCAGTGTTTGGTTAAAAGACAATGGAAACAGCATGTTAAAAAAAGCATTTCAGCAAATGAGAAGTTGAGGCAAGGAAAAACATACTATTTGTTGGCTTGAGCAGTGGTATAAACAACAAAATGAAGCCAATCGAGTGATACAAAGTGCAGAGAAACTCGAAAGTTCAAGTTCAGAAAGTCGTGATCAGAGATCAAATTTGCCATAGAAAGGCGAGTCCTTACCCACCGTCTGAGTGTCATACGGAAGTGTATTAGGGTTCAGAGCAAAGAATAAAAATATGGACACAGACACTCTCCGATTGGAGCGCCAGCTCATCAGTACCGCTGAGCCACTGCACCATCACATGTTTAATTATTAACAATATACATTATTTAAATGAAGTTAAAAATGTATCTTTATAATATACATACTTTACTGCATTTCATCTTAAAAATGATATCAAGAGCTCCAACAAGATAGTGCTTGGAAATTTATATTGACTTAGAAGCAAGTCGTCATCATATGTAAATACGCGCTTTCTTCTGTTGAACTGAATTGAGTACCTTTATTGTTATTATAGCACTGCTTTGATGCTGGGTGCCACCAGTTTGCAAAACTAAGCTGAAAACTTGTGTACGCAATGGTTTGAGCTGGTGTAAGAATGTGCATGGCTTTACGCCAAGTTTAGGTTTTATACTTCTCAATATCAGCGTGAAAATGGGCATATGCAACATTTTTGTGCGTACGCACTGTTTATACATGAGGCCCCTGGAAAAGCAACAGCGAGACACTCACAAAAGGGAATGGTTCTGCAGTGGTGGCCACAGACATTTGCTCTCTTCTTATCCTTCCTGACTGATAGTTTTACATTTTGATAGTGTTCTTGTCACTACTGGTAGCATCAGGTGGTACCTGAAACTGATTGAGGTTGCACAGGTAGTCCAGGTATAAGAAAGAAAAAATCTCTAAAAAAATCAATCCCTTTTCGAAGGTCTCAAAGTACTCAGGTCTGGAAATTTAACAAAACAAAAACAAAAAAAAAATTCTCATCTGTTTTCTTTCTTTATCTAAAAACTCAGAGGAAGGATGGGTTTCTCTTGCACAACAGGAATAATTATCTCCCTCCATGCAGATCTCTCTGCTTCAAATTTAGTCCTTCACTAACTGAAATAAATGTACCTGACCTTCTCTAAACTGAACTGAACTACTTGATCTAGCTAAAGCACTGGCTTTTATTCCACATCAAATATTACCTGACCTGGGTCTTATACTCTTCTCCCTGGTCACATACCTAACCTGGGCCTCAAGATTGCATGTTGCACCACATGCGTGTACATATAGCTGATTCCCTGTAGCTCACCTCATCGAATGTCTGCAGAACAGCAATTCGAAAACCTTATAGTCGCACAAGAAGAACACTAGGAGGAAGCAGACAAGTGGCAAATGGAAACACCCACCACATCATTTATCCCTAACGCGGATCTACTTGGTTTGAAGCTAACTTTCATTAACAACATTTTTTTGTATTCATCTGGGGATAACCAGAATGCACTGATCACTGCCATATTTATATGTAGCATCATATGACAACTGAAACAACACATTCAAGTGACCACTGCCAATGTGTTGTGTAAACAACAAATATCGAGACACTAAAAATGATGACTTCATTAGTTTCTATTAAAAACATAAAACAAGAATAAATTCCACATGTGTAAAAGGCCTATTAAATGCAAATGTACATGCATAGATTTGAATGTTTGGTACATTACTAGGTTGTACTATTAAGGAGAATTCTGGCAAAACATTCATAAAGGAATCTATTTTTCATACAAATCTAGCAAAAAGCTGATGTTTTTATTGCTTTAAAAAGTTGGTCCTGCTTATGTATTTATTATTATGTTTGATATACTATAGCATCGGATTTGGAGTTCTCCCATACTTTTACAATCATGAGGTGCACATCCTTTTCAATACACTCAAAATATTTAATTTTCCTTTAATACTGAAGCAGTTGTCACATCAATGGCACTCATAGTTTTCTGCGGCTCTTCAAACATGTCCATGTGTGTCATTTGCAGTACATGGAGTTTACTCCTGCAAATCCCTACTGACTGTATTAGGGCAAAAGAGTAACATTCACACAGCAACTGTCGTATCTTCAAAGGTGAAATGCACTACTCAACAGAGCAAATGCTTCGATGCTTATCCCAGCCAAACTTTAACAGTATTTCCTACACTAGTTTGTTGAAGGCAAAATCATCAGTGTTTCTTTTTCTTTTAGTTGTGTATTTTAATCTATACATTATTACATAGGTTAAATTCTAGCCCAAATCATTATTTTTGTGGAGTTTGCACATTCTCTCATTTTATCCCATATTTGTTGTGATCTTTCTTGGAGTCAATGGAGGCTGTGATCAGAGCTCTCGAGAGACTGAGTGAGGAGTCTGAGTACCTGGGCCTGCAAGTGTTCTAATAAAAACCAAGAGCCAAGCCTTTAACACTAGGATTACCTCGTCCTGCATCTAAACGGTACCATCTTTCGCCTTTACGTCTGATGCAGCTGCGTTGTTCTTATATGTGAGTGGACATTTCTTGCGGGGAGGGCTTCTGTTCTCTTTCTCCAATGTAGAACCTTCGTGCTCTTCTGAGTTCACCTCTGTTATAGCACGTTTTTATTTGAAAACAGCAGTGTCAGATCGGGTTGAGCATGAACATGACTGAGAGAACAAAACTGAATTAAATAAAAAAAACGCTAACCTTTACAAGTACCATTTACATTTACACCGGATGTTACAGACTCAAATCAAATGTATGTTTTTATTGTATAATAGTAACAATAAGAGCAGCTCACTACTCAAAATGTTTATTTTGAAACCCGCAACCTTTTGAATAGGAGTCAGCAGCTCTTACCGCTGTACTACCAAAGCAATCACTACGACGACGTACACTTACCCGATTTCTTTTTCTTCGGTTATAGTCTTGAATAAAAGCGCACTTGTTTTGTTATATTTGTACCTTTTGCGAAAGTGCTCATTTGGTATTTGGACTTCAGTCTTCACACATTATACACTTCATGTCAAAATTTTGTTGTTAGTACTAAAACAGGAAAAAGTTTGTCTTTTATGTATGTGTTCAACATTTCTTGCATTTCCTGTCATCCTACACTTACATAGATCTTTGTAGATATGGAACATACATGAAATGCATGTATTTCAAATAACAATATATTTTTTAGCCTTTACAGCTTTAGGTACTGCTTCACTCCCTGATAAACAAGGCTTGAGCTGGGAGAGATTTTTGCCGTTACTGTGGCAAGGGGGCGGGATAGCAGGCTGCTTGCTGTTTGTGCTTATCGACACATTTACAAGACAATACAATACAATACAATTTATTTTTGTATAAACCAAAATCACACAAGAAGTGCTGCAATGGGCTTTAACAGGCCCTGCTTCTTGACAGCCTCCCAGCCTTGACTCTCTAAGAAGACAAGGAAAAACTCCCAAAAAAAACCCTTGTAGGAAAAAAAAATGAAAGAACCTTGGGAAAGGCAGTTCAAAGAGAGACCCCTTTCCAGGTGGGTTGGACTTGCAGTGGGCGTCAAAGAGAAAGGGGGTCAATACAATACAATACACAGAACAGAACAAATCCTCTACAAATTCTACTGTTAATGACCTCTTAGGCACAGCCATCAGCAGTGTGTCTGCCTGTGGAGAGAGTGTCAACCTCATCGAGAGGTTTACTTACCTCAGCAGCGACATTCATGTCTCTGATGACTCTTCCTATGAAGTCAGTAGACAGATTGGGAGAGCATGGAAGGGTCATGAGGTTGCTGGAAAGGGGTGTGTGGCACTCCCGATATCTCTGCAAAAGGATGAAGGTCCAAGTCTTTAGAGTCCTGGTGCTTCCTGTTTTGCTATATGGTTGCGAGACATGGATGCCATCCAGTGACCTGAGATGATGACTGGACTCCTTCGGTCCTTGGACTTTTTGTTGAATCACCGTGTGCAGAGTCCCAAATGAGGCACACTACATGCATTGTGAGGGAGCATAAGTTACAGCACTATGGCCATGTGGCATGATTCCCCAAGGGTGATCCAGCTTGAAGGGTCCATAGTTGTTGAGGGCCCAAGTGGCTGGACCAGGCCAATGGGACGCTTATGTAACGCCTGGCTGCGGCAGATAGATGTTCATTTCTGGAATGTGGAAATGTAGCATATGTGTACCCGGGGGGGAAAAGTTTGCCAAGCGGGGTCCCGAGATGTTTCTTTGTCTGGTGGGTGCGGCAATGTGCTGTACCAGTGCATGCTCCCCAACCTGACCTGATCTGACCTTCTTTGCTGCAGTTACTAAGTTGTATCCCATTAAGTGAGATTGGGTGCTTTCTGATTTTATTTTTCTATTTTCCTCTCGTTAATCTTTGACTTAATAGTTAAGTATCATCTTTTATATACACTATCACACTACAAAGTGCTTTGTGAAGATTACTGTGCAAGTTAAGTGCATAGCTATCATTATGGAAATTGAAAAGCACTCTGTTTAGCACTGTTGCCTCATTGATTTAGTGTCACTGGTTTGATCCCAAAGCAGTAGAGTTTGCACATTCTCAACTTCTGTGGGTTTTCTTCCCACATCTATAAAAATAAATGTATATACAGTACCTATAAGAAGTATTCATCCCCCCTTGAAAGTTTTCACATTTTATTGTTATACAACATGTAATCACAGGATTTAATTTGAATTTTTGATTCTGATCAATAGAAAAAGACCCTTTAACGTCAAAATGAAAACTGGTCTCTGCAAAGTGGTCTAATTTAATCACCAGTATAAAAAAATAAAGTAACTTCATCTTCCACTCCAATCTTTGTATCATTGGCAAACTGCATTGAGTCCAAATGGTCTTTCACAAGATGACTCATATAGTCCAGGACTAGCCTGTCTTCATTTTGCAGAACGCAAGGGCCACTGGTTTGTTAAGTGACAAGGCACCTGCCTTTTCTGGAGCTTGAACAATGCAGGATTTTTTCTATCATCTTGTAGAAAGGTATTTATTGAGAAACAGTCTCTCTATTTCAGTCAAAATCACTAAGAGACAGAGAGACGGAAGATGAGAAATGAAGTCTTTTATTGCGGTACACAAGGGGACACTGGGCAGATGGGTTGAGCTGTGGTACAGTCAGGCCCAGAGGGTGCAGGTTTAGTATTTTGCCTTTGAATACATTACTTCACCATGTAATCACAAGCTGTGATTACTCCTCCATTGAGTTTATTATCTCTCTCTATATAAATTCCAACATCTATCTGTCTGTCTGTATGCTTTTCACGAGAGAACTACTTAATGGATTTAGATCAGGTATTTTTCTATAATTTGTTTGAACATTCCGGTTGATTTTGCAACTTCTCTCATTGCTCTAAGAATCATAGTTCGCTTGTAGGAGTGATATATTTGCGCTAATCTGAGACACAGGCTGTGGGCCGAGGGGAAGGGGAAGTGTGACGTCAGGAGTAGGGAGCCAGGCAGGGCCCTCCTCACTGTCCTGTTTCATTTCTATGCAGGCAGAGCTGAGGGGGACCAGCTAGTTCTTAATAAGGATTTGTTATTAGCTACCTTTGCCTTCCTGATTTTTCTCTGACCATTCACAGTCACATAGGTCATATCCTCTCCAAAAAGTATAATTAGAGTGAACCCCTGTAAAGAGATTGCTCATTTGCTTAGTGTGTGTGTGCATCATAGTTTTTTGATCTGTAAAGTTTTCTGTATGCATATGGACTCTCATTTATTGAATTTCTCAATAATCCGTATTGAAGCAGGCCGTGTGAAGTAATGGCTAAAGCTTTGTAAGTCCATATCCTGAAGTTGTAGATTCAAATCTTGCTACTTCAGTTACTGACACTGTGTGACCATTCCTGTATCTCAAATGTTCTAAGTCACTTTGGATAAAGGTGTCTGTCAAATAAGTAAATGTACTGTAAATATTGAAATGATATTTGCAAAAATGCCTGTATGACTGGTTGATCGACTGATTAATTATCGATTGATTAATTATCAGCCTTAGAGCAGAAGATATGTTCATATTTGCTTCTTACATGTCTTCCTCTAATTATGGTCTCTTCTTTCCCACAGGAAATCCAAAAGCGACACTGACACTGAAGAATGGCAGAAACATTGTGTACATCAGTGACTCTGCAGTGCATCATTGAGGGTGACTTTACAGACTGGACATATCACTTTTACAGAGGAGATGAAGTAAACTGGGGGGATCAGATTAAAGAAACCCGCGAACACAGTTACACCATGAAGTCTGTGGGGCATTCTTACAGTGGAGTGTACCGCTGTGATGCTCACAGAGTTGGTTCACCGAGTACCGAGTACCAAAGCAATCCTGTTCCACTGACTGTCCAGGGTGAGTGTGTCACTCCAGGTCTCTCACGAGTAAGAGATAGTCACCTGCTATGCAGCACAGACAGGGCAGAGGAGGGGATTTGTCAAAAAAGATTCACTCTGTGACTTTACAGGAGACAAGTTAATCTTGATAAATGTTTGAAGTTTTATTTTTATTAATTCATCCAAGCTTTGAGAGCAGGCTTCATCTAAATATGATACATGTCCCTCTGTACTCTTTAATTTCTCTTTAGTTGAGTGAATCAAGGCATTTTGATTTTTGTGGTCCTTTTTTCATTGGCGACTGACGTTAAATTGTGATTTAGTAAGA
The DNA here is from genome assembly GCA_026402145.1 of Polypterus bichir lapradei. Taxonomy (NCBI): domain Eukaryota; kingdom Metazoa; phylum Chordata; class Cladistia; order Polypteriformes; family Polypteridae; genus Polypterus; species Polypterus bichir. The sequence continues at coordinate 961,737 of JANRMT010062797.1, read as the reverse complement.
TTTGGACATGAAGATCTCCTTCATTTTGATTTTAGTGTAATTTATCAATTTGTTGTCATTTTAATCTATATTTCAGATTACTAACACTGCCTGTCCTGTTCAGGTAGTCTCTTGTATGGTGGCTGTGTGTTGGACACTTTGTCATATACATGAGTGGAGTGTTTGGACAGTAGAGTGATGATAAAATTTGGATATTGGCACATAAATGTTTCTGCAGCTGAAACACATATCTGAATAAATCCACTGTGGTGGAAGAACACAATGCACTAGAAAGAATCGCCATTGTCCACTCTGAGCCGACAACTGAAAATACTGTTTGAATGACAGCTGACCAGATGCTCATGGAAAGAAATTGAACCAAACGCAGGGAATATCCAGTGTCAAAGCCAGGGAAGCTTGAGGAGTTCACAGTAAACGTTGGAGTGCCAGTCTGATAAGCATATTTAATAAGATAAACACAAAAGTATTATGGCTGGCCGCAGAAAGAAAACTCTAACCAATCTAGCCTTTCAAATAACATAAAATAGCCACGATAAATTCTATCACTTATAGCAAAGCATATCTGTTGGTTTCAGGTAGCTCAGGAACTCCTTTAACATTTAACTTCAGGGTCCAAATGAGACAGATAGCCCCTTTTTATTGGGTCCATAGCAGACGGGGTGAGGGTGGGGCCAGGTGCTGTGGTTTTTCTTGGTACTGAGGATGGAAGGGAGAGAATGGTTAGCAACAGCACCTCCTCCAGGTCTGGGGTGAAATCGCTTACCTTAGTTGAGCCCAGAATGTGATCCTCAGGTGCACATGCATGACACCAGTTTAAGTTTTTTTGCTTACTCCATTATTCCCTGTTCCCTTTATATGTTGTCATGGATGGCCGGAACCCTTGCCTGCCTGTTACGCCTTTGCCTCGGAAGGACCGGGGGAGTAAGTTTGGACAGAGCATTACCTCCCCCTTAAATACTAGATGGCAGCTCCCCTGGATGGCAGAGGTACCTCGCACTCCTGTAGGGCTTCATGGGAATTGGAGTTTGTTACAATCCTGTTGGGATCTGGGGGTGCTGCAACTATTTCTGAGCCTGTGTGGCCAGTTCTTCCGTCAAGGAACAACTGGAGCACTTCTGGATGACCTATACAAGGGACCAACAGACACTATTCCGGGAGCCAGGGTTGGGTGGTAGTGGACAAAGCTTGCCGGAGAGGAGTGGTGGAGACAGAGAGAAGAGGAGTAAGAACTGTGGTGTATTTTGTGCTTTGGGGACTGTGTTGTGTGCTCGTGGGAACGGGGAAGATGTTCCACACGAGTGAAGAATAAATAAAGGACATTTGTGTTTTTATCAGTGCCTTCTATGTCTGTCTGTGTTGGGTTAAGCGCTGGTATAGCGCCATCTGCTCTCCAAGGCTGTAACTGGTGGTGATGATGCTGATCTTTTTCTGTCAGTGGATTCAATTCCATTCCTTTTTATCACTGAAGGCTCAGAGCTTTTGGACAAGTTCACAGCTGTGCTGCAAGGACAGATACCATTAAACCATAAATCATTTACATATTATTAACAAAAATTTAGGATGGACAGCATAAGACACTTTTTCAGTTAGAGTAACAAAAATAAATCATAACAGTTATAAGACCATTAGGATTATAATTTAGACCTGAAGAGTTGACAGAGCAAACCAACTCTCCAGTTCAGAGCAGTCCTGCAGAAAACAAACCCCTGGGTGACCCACAGTCATTTTTAACAGACAAAGTCACAGACCTGGTGGCCAACACCAACTAGCTGTCCACATTCTCCTAAGAAGACTAAACCCTTTCATTGATAGAAGTCATCCATTGTCTACTGGTTTACTTTTCATTAATAATAGTAGCAGCTTGCTAGTTTAAATGCAGCATTAAATCCCGCCATGCTTCATTAGGCTCAACAGTGTCCACTGTGTAGAAATGACAGCAAATACATTTGCATTCAGTTCTGGTCTTCATCCTAACTCAGCAGTTATGAATGATGTTAGATCCTGCCTGGTGAGAGGACATAATGTCATCAATGGGCAGCGGTGGTGGGTGTACTGTGAGTTTTCTGTTCTTTACCTGTTCTAATGAGACTAGATGGAGATGGAGAGAACTTCTGTCTCTTAATGTTCTACTCTACATGACATTTGTGCTCTCACCCTGTCACCATTACATTTTCAGAAAGGGCGCCTAGTCTGGAAGTGATCCTAAGGATTAGAAAATGGACTGATATTTGAAGGAGATCAGGTTAGCCTGCACTGGTAGGTTGATGGAGATCCTGTTTGGTGAACATATGAGCTGCATAAGGGAGGAGACCAAAGCCTATGTAAAACAGAAATGATCAGTCTTTTCACCATCACCCCTGTGACTCTGTTAGACAGAGGGGAGTACTGGTGTCAAGCTGGAAAAGGAGAGCTGTGCTCAAGGACTAGCTGGGCTGGATTAATCATTAAGCAAAATAAGCTCTTGCTTAGGGTGTCAAGGGAAGGGGGGCACCAAAGGAATTTCCATTGCCAGATTTGCCGTGGACCAGATGGTGCAAAACTGCAAAATAAACATTATTTTCCAACTTACTGTAAGTTTTGTTTCATTTCAAAAATAAATTTTTATTGTATGGTTATTATTGCTTATATTTTGAATTAGATATATATGGGAGTCCCAAAATCTTTTAAGTGCTTAGGGCTTCTGAAGATCTTAATCCGGCCCTGAGGACTAGTTGTCCTCTTCTGTTAGAGAAATTGGGAGTTAGCTTCTGTACTCCTTTTAAAGCTAAAATCTCAAGCACATGTTCACTATTATAACTAACCATCCTTTTACAAATTAGACTCACTAACAACGAAGCTTCATATGGAAACTTCCACAGAGATTCTCACTGCTCCCTCACACATGCAGGAGTGACTCTCCTTACTGAGTCCAGTGCCAAGTGATGACATTTTAGCTGGTAGTCGCTGGAGGTTCAAATGGCTTTGTGGTTTATTTTTTGATAAAGGCCGTGAGGACCCCAAGGACCTCTATACATTTAGATTGACTATGTCTGATTGTTTTACACTTCATTTTAATCCACTGCATTTGGGTCCATAGCACTTTTCACTGAGTGCAGGCTCAGAGTGTTGTAACAGGTTCACCAGTAAAATGGACTGTCCTGATCCTGTCTGTACTGGACTGTTTATCTGTTCTTACAAAAGGCAGCTCATTGACCTATTTATTTATTTATTTATTTAGACTTTGTCTCTGAGTTTTGTTTGCACTCTATGTAGATTATTTCCACAATTTATCTTTTATTTTAAAAATTATGTTTTTCTTTTTAATTAGGTTTTGGTATGGTTTGTACATCATCTTCTGACAGTACACATGTCTTAGATATTATATAAAACTTTATTGACTGACTGACTGATGGTTCAAATGTTTGTGGTTACCCTAAATTGTATACATTTTTCATGGTTTCCTTGTATTTGTGTGAGTTTTCTGCAGGAAGTCTGTAGTGAGTTCAAGGTAGTGGTATGAGAGGACAGCCATGTGTACAATTTGCAGTTACTTTTAATTTTACAGAGACCTTTAATGAGTTTAAATACACATTGACGTATTGTGTGTCACCCTTTAGTATTATTTAATCAAAGGAGTTTCTTCTTGTGCTAATGTACAGTCAAAAAAAACAACTTTGAGAATCGATTATGTGGATAGCTTTCAGTGTTAATTCAATCAATTCAGGAAAAAACAGAAAGTGACAAAACAAATATTTAAAGTCTCCTTCAAATGAACCAAGTTATTTACATAATTAATTATATATCTCTTTATTATAAAAGAAAATCTTGAGACGAAACGAGAATATTGCCAAGAGATTTTTTCAAGTTGGGCTCAACCATTTCCGGTTGAAGGCCCACGGCCATGGTCCTCTGCAGTATGTAGATATTGTTCGGCTTTAAAGTTCAAGTCGGAGACTTGTAGATTGTCTAATTCATGTTGCCATCAGGGAAAAGTAGTGTTTCTTCCCAATGAAGAGGCTATATCCGTAGGAATTAAAAGGAAGGAAGACGGGAGGACAACCGACCCCAAGCAGTTTGGCAGATGCCGGCGGAGGTAGCCAAGATGTTGGTCGGTAGTGCGAGAACGGTGGTGGCTGAAGTCTCCCCAGCTGAGCAAACCTTGAGTGAGCTGGAGGGACTGGGAAGGAGCTGTGCTTGACTGGTTTGCCCCAATATCTGCTGCAGGTTTTAATCTCGTTTTAGCCTTGTTTTAAACACATGGATTTTTTTTAACGTTTTTTTTACGGATTATTTTATGGATGGTTGATGCACAGCACTATTTGGACATTATTTTGGTTTTGTTTTTTTAAATAAAAGCACTGAATGTACCTTCCCCTTGCCTCATTTGGTGTCCTCATTGTCCAGCTCATCCGGTTACATTACCGACGGTGTCGGGTTCAAGAGGCTCCCAAAAGGGAAGCAGGACCCGCATCATCACATGGACAGATGAATGAGAGAATGTGTGTAGGTGAAAGTGTGACTCAGACAGACTGATGTCTTATTCTGGGTTGGTTCTTACCGCATGAATGCTGCTAGCATAATTCTCATCTCCCTGCTAATGGAATAAGGGATTTTGGAGTATAAATGAATGGATTAATGTTTAATGGTTGATCAGCTCAAAATACTTAGAGCTGAAGCAAATATATAAAGACATACCTGAAACAGACAAAGATAAAGTCTTCTAATGTACAAAGTGATACAATGTGGATTGTACTAATGTGTAAACTTAAATTTTAAATTCACTAACAAACTTGTCATAAACAACAATGGGGTAGCAAAAAAATGATATGACACAAAAAATAATCCAACGACTAACAACAGCAACAATAATAATAACACTCCCCAAACGGGCATAGCATCAGAGATACAAATTAAAATTAAACAATCAACATGTCAACAGGACTGCAACTTTAGGCTTCGAATGCATTGTTAAAGGCCGACTGAATTCAAAATAATAGAATCTTTCAAAAGGGCTTACATTAAAGCTTTTAATAAAACCCCACTAATGTAATCCTCTGTTGTTCACTGCCACCCGTGACTTAACTGATTGAACTTTTCAAATTTGCTTTTTGTACATCAAAAAAGGTTTTCCATAGTTAGGCTCTTACTGGAAAAACTCTGTTGTGCAATGATTTTAATGGTGTTATTTCATTTTTGAAATTTACCAAGAGCACAGCAAACAAGCTACATGGGTAATATTTTAAAGATAATTATTAATTTCCCCTTGGGATTAATAAAGTATCTATCTATCTATTATACTTTAATTTCATTAAAGTTTGTTATTATATTAAGTGAATCAGTTTATTTCAGGGATCTAAATTTAATTTATTTAATGTATAAGGTTGTCTTGGTTAAAAATATAATTGTGCTGTCACCATCATCATAAGCTGCCCGTTAGGCCGGTGGGTTAAACAGCGTGCTATGTGTTACAAATGTGTTTATATCATTGCTCAGTTTAACTTTTTTTCACTCTTGCTGCACACGTTATGTTTTAGAGACTTGTAAAATAAAAAAAAAAAAAGAAAACCTGCCATAAGAGACCAACTTCTACATTTTCTCAAATGTCACATCTCAAGATAAACCTGACGCTCTGCTCCTCTCTTGTGTCCAGAGGTTGACGTACAGATCTGACACTAATTATCCTCAAAGTATCCTGAGCACTTGCTGTCGTAAGATGACAAATTTGCAGATGCTCTCCACCTTAAACAATTTAAAGTGAGCAGCTGGAATGTCGTCATTCTGCTTGTAGATGGATTTTTAATCACTTTTTTCAGATTTAGAGTAGACATCATTACACAGTTACATCAGATTGAAATCACTTACAAAATTAATTTGAATGGTGATGCAAAAAAAATCTGAATTCTGTCACTTTTAATTGCAGTCTGAATGCAGCATTCATGGCCTTCAGTAGCACAGAGACTCAAACGCAGCTGGTAAGGGCTTCTCAACTCATTTTTAGTTCACCGTTACCCCGCACCGATGGTTCCTATGTTCATTAATATGGGTATCCTGAGAATCTGTGGCTTGTACTTATTTTTACCATTTAGTGGAATTTTAGCACAATTGAATTTCTTATGCTTATGTCACACTGGTCCTGTATTTCTAAATGAAACAGCAGCCTGAAAGAGCTGCTTTAGTACTGCATTTAGAGGGACATGTGTTTTATAGAGGAGCAGATTGCTTTCTCATATTATCAACATGTTGTTTAAAAAGTAAAATGTTTGCAGCACATTTACAGAGAAAGCAAGGTTAAAATAACACATTCATTCATTCTCATTTTTCCTTTCCTCCAACTTAGAATAACAGAAAGTTTAAACTTGTGAAGATGAAAATTGTTGTGAGGCAGAGATCGGTCCTGGAGGTGATGCTAGAAAGACAATAACACTGACAGATCTCACAACTTGAAAGACATCCACACAAACACAATAATCCCAGTTATTTAAACTGCATTTGTTACACACCAAGCACACTAATGTGTGAGCTCAGACATGCACAGCGGTTGATTTGTTTTGCGTCAGACACAAATCATCCAAAGCTAAGCTTTACTATAGTTTAAGCATGTCCCTTTCACATGTGGTGTACTTTTGGACTGATTTTATCAAACAACACTTTTTATTTCCACAGAACTGTTCTCTAAACCTAATATTATAGTCCACCGAAGTGTCTCATTATGGGATGGGGAGGCTTTGACCCTTAGCTGTCAGTCTGAAAGCCGAAGGCAAGAGACACAACTGAGATATGAATTCTACAGAGAAGAGACAATGTTGAGGCAAGCATCTTCCGCGAATGGTTACAAAATTTCACTTGCAAACCAAAAGGATTCTGGGAATTACTGGTGTGAGGTGGGAGAAGAAGGGAAGGAAACCAAGAAGAAAAGAAGTGACCATGTGCAAGTGACAGTGAGAGGTGTGTGCAGAGTCTCTCCTCTTCTCTCTCTAACTATGCTGGCCTCTTACATTTTACGCTCTTGTTTTGTCTTGGTAGAGCTCTATTTTACTCTCCTTTCCCCTTTTGTATTGTTAATATGTAGCCTTTGTCAGAATGCTTCAAATCTCACAGACTTACCACTGTTTATAAGGTATTGTATTTTATAACTTCTCCCCACCTTTCCTTCTACATTTATAACCTCAGGCAGTTAGGTAAAAGACAAGCAGGAGTTAAGTTACACTTTAAATAATGTATTATTGATAATATTTATAAATAATAACAAAAAGCAAAGTACAAGTGAATATTGGCAACCATGCAACCTGATTAAATGCTGATGTGTAGTTCAGGCTGCACACAGACTTGTTAGTTACTTAAAATGCCTCTAAGTTAAGGCATCATTTTTAGTCCACTTTCTTTAGAACAGACCGCATGCCTGTCTCAATATGGCTGCTGAGTTGTGCTTCTCAGTGTGGTCTTTTTCAGTTCACGGTTTGTGAGATGCTCCTTCATCAGATGAAGATGCCGGAGGGATGGGGGGGGGGGGGGGGTATGGGATGGAGAGAGAGAGAGAAAGAGAGAGGAGTGAGGGAGGGGTAAAGCAAGCAAATTTATAGACTCTCTGTCCAATCCCTAAAGCCAATAGGGCGTTGTGGTACTTAATGGCTTCAGGCAACTTTAGACCAATAGAATTCTGGTGTGACACAATGCTTTCACACCTGCCCCCAATACCATTTGTTAAGGTGAAGATTGCCAGTTAGGTAGTTGGCCTTCATACTAGGGTTGATTGAGAGAGTCCTGCAGAGAATCACTTGCCGAACTGGTTTTAGGCACTTCCCCCAACCCTGTCATGAAATTACAAAGACTCAGTCCTAAAAAGGGGAGGGTTCTTAACCATCAAACTGCTGCCATTCTTATCAATGTTATAACACTAATGTCTAAGATACAAATAAAGACATACAAAATATTTATCAATTTATATACAAAATGTAACACCACAACATCTCTGTCCAATGGCACCATGCAGTGAGGGAAAAAAAGTAAGCTTTTTGGAATATTCTAGAACAAATGGGCCACTAATTTATTATGTGACATTCCTCTACATTAAGTCATGATCAGAGATTAAGACAGTATGATTAGCCAAAAAGCACACACTATATTGTATATCCACTTCAAGGTATGCCTCAGAAATTAATATTTAAAGGGAATCAGAGTTTGTGAGAATTCATGAGATGACTGGTAGAACGAAAGGACAATCCCCCTATACGGCATGGTATTTAATGAAGAATTCCTACGTGGACAGGTAGGACCCCCTTGGACAGTAGTGGAGAGTAGCCTGGGAGCTAATAAGGGTTCTTACAACTTTGATTAGGAGTGAGGCCTCAGAGATAAAGAAATATAAACGGTTGCATATAAGAGAGGCGTCTTAAGAGATACCCTAGGACTTTTGAAAAGCATTCTGGAGATTTTCTTAAAAAGTAAAATCTATAGATGGGATTTAGTGGCCACCTGTTGCTGGTAGCCAAATGAAGATATGGTTGGGAGGCGCAGAGGAGCAAGACAGGGAGGTACTTGAGTCAAAGGAGGCTTAATGATGGAGTGTGTCAAGTGTGAGGTATTATTGAGACTGGGAGAGTCTCCACACCTGACAGAGGCAAAGCCACATAATCAAGCCTAGGGGCATCAGGTTTCTTTAATTCTTATGTTTTCTCTACAATCTTTTCTTCTTGTTACGTATTTTGCATAACATAATATACAACTTGTGATATGTTGTAATTCCTTCCCACCTCTTTTTCGAGGTAGGTGGCACCCAGTAGATTAGCCTTACGGATTCTGTGAAGCACTTCATTGTGCCACTTGATCCATAATTAGAAGTTAATTTTCTTGTGACTTGTGTCCATTTTGAAAAGTGCTGAAAAGCATCAAGAGAACCTAATGGGATGAAACCTGTACTACAAAACAAGATTTTCATGCCTTTTATTAGAGGAGTAGAAACAGTTTTGTTGTTGACTGTCTTGTTCTAGTAGGCCTGTCACTTAAATCTCTTCTTGCCTGCAGAAAACCCAAAGGCAACATTAACAGTGAGGAGCGAGAGGAACCCTGTGTACATTGGAGACACAGTGACCCTCGACTGCAGCATTGAGGAGAGCTTTTCTGGCTGGAAATATCGGTGGTACAATGTGACTCTGACAAACTTACGGAATCAGATTGAAGATGTCACTGGACGCACTTACATCTTCCAGGCTGTTACCCCCTCTGAAAGTGCAGGATACCAGTGTGCTGCCTACAGAGATGATCCTTTTCATCTCTACAAAGATGTTCTTCCTTGGCACTCACAGTACAGTAATACTGTTACTCTAGCTGTTAAAGGTGAGTCCATAACTGCAGGAAGGACAGTAAGAGAGAAATGTATCTCTTTGAAGGTTTCACAGTTTTTCTTTTTAAGTTTATGTGAACTTTAACAGTTGATTTCTTCAGAACAAAATTAACGAGTACTGCACAACCCATTCTGTTCTTTAATTTATCTTCTGGTTTCTTATGTTGATGAAAACCACTGTTTTTCTTTTTTTTATATAAATTCGGGTTTACTTTATGAAACTTTTGTTGTCTGGATGACAAACACGTTGTGTTATGTTTCAAACTGTACTTGTAGCCAATCAGACTGTGAAGATCTCCTGCAAACTGAGTAGAATGATTTAATTTCCAACTGTTTGTGTTCTTCACCCCCAAATGTAATTTCCAGTTATGTTTTTTGTGAAGTTATTTACTGGTGAATACATACTCAGTACAAAGATGGAGAGTCAGAATAGCAAGGTTACCACATTAGATTGTACTACTCATTGTAAGTGACACAAGGGTTGGACGGGCATCCTGACCAGACAAGTTTCAAGGACCTTCACTGGTCAGTGTAAAAGGACAGGCAAAGACTGTCTCTGAGGAATATTTATTCTCCCCAAGTGATAGAAGGCTGCAGCCTTCCATATTGGCGCCCATTTGGGAACCAGTGGGGCATGCAAGGAGTTGTAGTCTGGCAGCTGGTGTCCGTGGATGCCAGAAGAGGGCATCGCAGGGAGATGCGTTTCCCAATACAGTATATGGGATTTCTGTATGACTTGGAATTACTTCCATCAGGCAGTAGCCCGGGCACTGGAAGTACTCCTGGATCCTCAATAATAGGGACTGCACTCCCTTGTTCAGGCAAGTCAGAGCTGGGAGGAAGGTAGGCAACACTCGACTGGAGGAGGGCAGTGCGGTGGTGAGAGGAGAGGAATTGTGAGTAGAAGTGAATTATGAGAGCGATCACTTGTACTTTTGTCACCCTTTTAGGTAATATATAATATAACACACCTTTATCTGACTTTGGTTATATCAATGTGTTGGGGTTTGGGGCTCACCGCCGACCCGGTTTCATCACAACATAAATACTGAAGTTGAGCCTTACAGACAAATATATATCCTGAACGTCAAATGAGACTGGAAAGCAAGTTCCTGTCACAGTAATGTGTCCATTAAATCACCGTCCCCGTCAAACATACAGTACATATTACTGAGTCTTAACTTTAGACCAACAGTTGACATCACATGACATTCTGAACTGAAGTCCATAGATTAGTTGTCACACTATGAGAGATGGGTCTTATGTTTTTATGCTATTTAGTAAAATCTTGAAAACAAAGCCTGTATAAAGCACTCAGTAAATTAACTGAAAACTAAACTAATTCAAAACATAACTTAATTTTCATTAAAAAGTTATCTGTACAGCCAATCATTTAATAAACATTCTTAATATTCAGTTGAATTGAATTCACCAGGAAAGGTGGGGAAGCTGTTGTGTTCACCGGCACTCATGTTTTCAACACAATGATGCATTTGTGGCTAAGTACAGCATAGTCCTGCATTATTTTTAGTTAGGATTTCTAACTGATTTAATGATTTAAATAGCAGCATACGTAGCCATCATTATCACTTGCATTGGAGTTACAGTCTTTTGTACAGACCCGGGGGCATCATCCTCAAATGATGTCATAAACTTACCAAATTTGTATATGTTACTTCTCTAGCATAAATGATTAAGACATTATTTATACTGTTTAAGTAATTAAATTTAACCATATGGCATTCCACAGTATAACACAATATGGTTGGGGTTCCACTCACTAAAAATGAAGCTCTGCACAGCAAGTGCAAAAGCTGGTTTTACTCCTTCTGTAGGCTAGCAGGTGTGATAAGGACTCTTGTGTCTGCCACTGAGTGATTATGTGAATGATCTTCTTTCTTGTCTCATACTCTCTTCATGTCTTTAATCTTCCAAATCAGTCTAATAAATCATTCTTATTGTCTTTCTTGTTAGACTAGTTATTCCTATGATTACCTTTTTAGCTAAAATGTTAGAATCAACTGCATTGATGTTCAACATACTGATTTTGATTTAACCAAACCTGTGTGTCTGGACCAGTTTAAATCAGAATTACGTGATCAGAGAAGCCAAAGATGATGATAACTCGCTAATCCTGTTTTTAGGAATAGGATTATTATTGTCCAGCTTCAGAAAGAAAGTTTTGATGAAATCAAGCTCAGTTACTGGGGCTGGTAGTTGGCTACCAGGTTTGCACTACATGCTCCAAAATGGGACTGAAGAGGGATAAAAGACATAAATGTTTGGTAGTGAAACATGATCAAACACTGTATACTCTGTCTCTCCCAATCATGTGTTCTTTTACTGATTGTACATTCAGACAAGAATAACTTGAAAGCAGCCCTAATGTTCCCTTCCTTTCCCTCTCCATGCTACTCATACACACCTACTCTTTTCTTGCTTTCTTTTCAGCAATGCACGTGACTTTAGTAGCATCTCCTAGCAGGTCTGTGAAGACAGGAGATTCTCTTAACCTGACCTGCACATGGGAAAGCAAAGCAAGCTCTGTCTCAACATTCACCTTCAGTTTCCTAAGAAATAAGGTGACTGTGAAGAACAGCAGCGACTCTGCAGTGTATAACATCAAGCAATTTAATGTCAAGAAAACTGGAAACTACATGTGTGCTGTAGAATCACCCAGAGGGGTAAAAACTTACAGCAATCAGATAGAGATTGAAGTGCAAGGTAAGAAATGAGTGAGCCTTTCAAGTTACTTTTCTTGACCTCCTCAGAACTACTAATTTTACATTATTTCCATTAGGCCTCCCTACTGTTTCTACTCAGTATTTTCATTCAGTCATCATATTTTCATGATATAAACCAGAAGTTAGGTTTATCTGTATTACATTTAGGTCACATAGCTTTCATATATATCTGCCATACATATAAAAGCTATTACAAACACATATTTGTAGTTGTTCATCGTTCACCATTTAGTCACAGTCTTTAAGTTTGTATTTTTTAATATGACTTGTTGAAGACAAATACATCAAGGTGGGTAAAGAGATGAGGAAACCTTCATTTGTTTATTGTGCAGAAGACAGAATGAAGAGCTGCATATTGTGAAATACTTCACCAAACTAATTATAATCGACCATTCAATGAAGTGGTGTGTGGGAGATACTTTAACCTTTTCAGCCTAGAGATTTCAAGTGACCGGTCTACCCGTGAAAATCTAGTCATGCTGAACAGAAGTGCCATGTATTCTGTCAGTCGAAAAGCCAAGAAGGATTCAAAGTATTTTACTTAGTTAGAAAGTGACAAAGGACTTTGTTTGAATGTTCTGTAGAGCCAGTGTATTTACAATTTCCAGTAACTTTCAGTTCCTATGGGCATTGACCTTGACTTGGTGATAATGACTTACTACTATTTTCTTTGTTTTTAGAAACTGTCTGCTCTCCTAACAGAAAGAAAGCCAGTGTGTGTATGTGCTTTATTTGGGCAAGGGGAGTAAGAGAGAGTGACTGCCTTTAATTAGACATTTTTTTTTCAAAAGGAGTTCTCATTTCAGTTTGTTCCTTGTTGCAAAATTGAAGCTTTTAGTTAACCAGGAAATACATGCCAAAATCCACCAGGCAGTGAATGCCATGTCCCTGGCCCACAAGGTTTTCTAGTCACTGCATGGACTGAACATTTTTTTGCACAGTGTATCTCCATTGTGGCTGTTGGCAGATCAGCACGGACAAAGGCGACAAGTAGAAGATGGTAGCGATTGCCCCACAAATCTTGTTCCAGTTGTAAACCAGTTTAAAGTTAAAAATACTGGAGCTAGTTTTTAGCTGCCCATATAGAAAATTGGGAAGGGATTAATTATCAAGATATCTACATTGACAATATCGTTATCCTCTCTTCAAGATGTTCAAGATGGCAGCAAATTTTGCAACATTTATAGGTAGTCTTTAAGAGGATCTGACAGGCTAGGCTGAATCTGAATATGAAGAATATGTAATTTGCATTATACATGGTATAATGACATAAAAGGTTTCTAAATCTAATTACTTCCTTCATCACAAATTGTCTTCCTGGGGCATGCGGTGTTGTCCAAAGGGGACAGGTGGACCTTGTCATACTGTGTCATACTCTCATACTTGTCATACAAGGTGGACCTTGTCATGTTCATGTCATACTGGACCATACAGCACCTACAGACCTCAAGAGTCTGAAGTGGTTTCTTGGTTTGGTAGGATGGTAGAGCATACTGTATGTTGGCCATCACGGCAGCCCAGGTGAACCATCTTAGGAAGAGGAATGCACCATATGAGTGGACAGCCTAGTGTCAAGATGCTGTTAAACAACAAAAGGTGGCAGTATAATCTCCACTCTCCTCCCTGGCAAAATCAGATCCACAGTTCACTTTTCCTGTTCATACTGATGCCTGCTACATCTAAGTAGGTGCTGCACTGAAACAGATTCAACAGAAAAAAATATAGTAGTTTGAACAGAGATAAGATGAGTTACTTCACCTCTGAAAACAGAAAGCTTTGTAGTTGTGTGAGCAGAGAAGTAAAGGGAGTTCATTTTAAGCTTTTCTAGAAGAAGGACTATAGTAATGTTGTCTACATGTCTTTGTGTGGAGCTGTGACTTAAGCGCCGTGGTTAGAACTGCTCTTGGGTAAGCAGGATGTAGCTTGGACAGTCATGGGTGTCAAGGATTTTAGTGACTATCCTGACAATACTAAGCACAATTTCATTAACTTCAAGATGTTACATGTGAGTGTTTTGTGTTTTGCTACCTAAATTCCGAAGATTTAAGAATCAGTTAGTTGTCACTGAGGAATATATTCCCGATTTCCTCTGGCAGCATCCACAGTTTTGGTGAGCACCTCAGACACATTAAACATTTGAAAAACTACTGTTAATGTTCAGACATATTAACAATCCATCCATTATCAAACCCAATTTACCCCGTTTAAGGTTATGGATGCTGAAGCCAACCTTAGTAGCAATGAATAAAAGGTGAGGAATGCTGGCTCAAGGAGAAAGTGCACTCAACTGAGGCAGCAGCACTAACCATGTAATAATACTATGGCGTCCTTAACACTTAATCATTGTGCTGTAGTTTGTAAGTGCAATAACTAAATCTGAAAAGTTAATCATAGGGTATAGTTATTTAAAGTTGGGTCTACTGATTCTGGAAAGGTTGGATGGTGCCTTCAATTGTTTCTTATACAAGAGGATGGGAGGACAAATGTAAGCTAGATAAAAGTACATTTAGCACTAAAGACGAGACGTCTTCACACAGAAAACTGTGGGTTCTTGGAACAAAGTAGATGGGCAAAAGTATACAATAGCATGGGATGAGACATAAATAAATGAGCCAGGGTTGTATTTAGATATCAAAAAATGGACTGATGAGTACATTTAGTAAGCAGTTCTCAGAATGAGATGAGACTCATTTAAATGAGGCATTTATGTGTCCTCTGTCTTTCTAATTTTCTGCCAGTGAGTCTCTTCCAAGTACCTCTGAGGCCTTCAAGTGATGCAGTAGTTTTTGGATGTGCTTTATATTTGGACTGCTAGACAGAGCTGAAACAGGGTCCAAAGATCTGAGTCAGTTGTTATGTTTCTAGTATGTGACTTTGTCCATTTTTGTTTTCATCTAAAGAAAACCTCCTTGTAAAAGACAGTTGGCAATTACATCTCCGGCAAGTTTTAATAAAGAGTGACTCCTTTTCATGTGAATGTTATACAGAATTTGAAACTTTTTCCTAGAACTTTTCAGTCATGTACATTTCAAAGATGTCTCTTCTGTCTTTTATTTCAGTGGATTCTTCAACAGAGAATGCCATTAAACTTGGATTATCTGGTCTGGTGCTGATTGTTCTACTTATCCTGGTGAGCAAATGTTTCTGGGTCAGAGTGCTGTCTGCTTCCAGATCCAATGAAATGGCCTGTGCTTCAGACCAGCAGCAGTGAGAATACCCGGAATCATAATTTATATTGAGGTGATAGTTCTGATGATGACATCTGGGATGGCAAGGAGCAGTCCCACCCTAACTTGCCTGTTTAATTTCTATTGTTATATTAAAATATGGTGTTACATAAGGCTATATGGAAGTTAAGCCTCATGTTTCATTTATCATATGTAACTAGTATATTGAAATTTTATATTGACATCCACCACACTGAGCACATTAGCCTAATGAGAAAATTAGCAAATAAACAGCAGTTTTAGATGTTCACATCCATTTGCTGTTAGTTGTGGAAAGATCATCCCAGCTACAGACAGAGAGACACAGGCCCACAATGTCCAAAACACGCCTTCTTAATTTTGCATTTCTCCTACACACAGCACAGTGCACAAATCTCCCCAAATTGGTTCAGACCCATGTTTCTTTCTCCTCCAGTCTTCTTATTCTTCTGCCCCCTTCACTCCTCCACACACAAGCACCGTCCTCTTCCACCTGATTCTGGCTCGTTCAATGGAGTGAGGTGGCCTCTTTAATACTGTCCCGGATGTGCTCCAGGTGCTCCATGACGATCTTCCGGCAGCACTTCCTGGTGTGGCGGAAGTGCCACATGAGCACCTGGAAGCACTCCGGGCGTACCTGGAATTTCTGCCAGCAACACTACAGAGTGTGGCGAAAGTGCTGCAATTCAGGGTTCCACAGTCCTCCTGGTGCCGCCATGCAGACCAGGGCGGCTGCCCTCTAGTGGTCCAGGGAAGGTATTGTCCCTCTCCCGGTCCTTCCAGGTGTCCTGGCTGGGCAGGTTCCCCAACGTCCACCACACAGTCCAGATGCTTTATCGGTATCTCTCTTCTGGTTTATTAAGGTCATTTGTGCTGTACACTGAATGACAACTTTATTAGGAACACTTATATAATTACTAATCACTGTTGTTAAGATAATGTTATTTAATGAGGTACACAAAAAAACAGTGTATAATCTGAATTTGAAGTTCAAGTGAAAATAAACACAACTAATTATTTCATGGTTTTGAATACAGAATAGTGGTAGGTATTGATATTGCTGGAATAATTTTTACCGAAGCAGTAACTCAAAGGGACTTTTTATAAACAAAAGTGCAACAGGTGTATCAAGAATGGACTAGCCACAGTCGAAAGAATAAATAGATTTAATATAAGCAGGGTAAAGAATGTCAGGTTGGCATTACTGGTGACAGTATAATGATGGGCTGGGTGTGTAAATAGCACAATATGGATTTCTTGAGTAGAATGACACCAAGTATATGAACATTTCTGAAACACCCTGTCATACAAGTAGAAAGATAATGCTCTGTGTCATAAAGCTAAAAGAAATATGCAATGATTTCAGACACAGTTTCACACAGTGGCTTTCCAAATCAGTGGATGAGAAGGAGTGAGATACTTAAAAGAGCCATGAAATAATGCTGCTGTTACTTGCTATGGGAGGTGTAGGAGGTTTCAGGTGAGTGCTCTCCCAAGGGGTATCTACCAGTGGAACAATTCAAACTTACTTTGGTTACACAATTTCAACATGTTGTGGCATCACCCTGACTTTTGATCTCAGTAGG
This sequence comes from Polypterus bichir lapradei, assembly GCA_026402145.1. Classification (NCBI taxonomy): domain Eukaryota; kingdom Metazoa; phylum Chordata; class Cladistia; order Polypteriformes; family Polypteridae; genus Polypterus; species Polypterus bichir. Next base: position 944,882 of record JANRMT010062797.1, on the reverse strand, counting down.
TCACACAAAATGGCGCTGTGAACTTACATTGTTTTAGAATGCCTACTCTTCAAGTCTGCGCTAATTAACAAGGACTAGAACCTCACTTTCTGACTATATTTGCCTAACTTGTTTACTTTCCTTACATTTCTATGACTAAACTGTGAGATGATCTTTGATTTTGTTTAGTATGAATCAAGTGGGGAAAAAAGCTGATATTGTTGCCTGCCACTTTTACTCCCAAACCTGCAACAATAAAGTCCCGTCAACAGAACAAATTCAGAAGGTGTGATTTCACAAATACCGTCTCTGAAAACATTCCAGGCCGCACATACACAGCAGCAAGTACGGAACAGATTTGAATCAACATGGGCCACCATCTTTGTGCTGTACTTTTAACACCTTTAATAAGTCAATTTGTGTTGTAGGGTACCAAATCTGTAAATTTCTGACTATATTTGCATTTTGATATTTTGTTCAAGACAAAACACCAGATGAACTTAATACTTGCATTGACACTTAAGATTAAAGGCAATCTGTTTTCCTAAATCACAGTACCATCTGTTTTAACTGACCAGCAATTCAGGAGCTGCCTCAGGCTATTGATTACTTTAAAACCTGAGATCTGGGACAAAAAGTTGCTAAATTGGTTTACAGCCTGGGAAAGGAAGACCTGCCAGTAGTACTAAGCAACATCAAAAGTTTTATTGTTTGGGAAAAACAGACATACTCAAGATTAAAGAATCAGAGCGAATCTATTCATCATATTGACAGCCAGCCAATCAGGTGTATCTAACCACATAGAATTTTATAATAAATATGCCTAGTCTGAAAAGCGACATCAGACAAAGACGTCAGGAGAAGAGAACAGAGCGACGTCAGCAGAGGGCAGCGGCAACGTCCGGCTGTTTTGCATCTGACCGTCAGAAAAGCATCTAATGAAAAACTACGAGTGCTAGATCACAAGCCACCTGTGACATTCATCCTTGTCATCTTTTAACTTTTCATAAGCTTTTTCTAAAGACTATATGTATATTCAGACTTTGCTATCCACATTTTCCTTTTATGCTTTTCTCTACTGGTATTATTATTCATGTAATAAATACCACGCTGCTTTTAACTTTCTGTATTTTACCATCATATTTAGAGTGATTGAGGTAATAAGATAAATTACTTTGAGCACCTGGATCAGTGTGGAAGTGCCATATGATCTAAGCTGTGAGGTTTATCAAGCTGCGGACGAAGAGCTCTGTCCAGTAATGAACAGTGCGTTAAAGTAAAACATTCACTGGTTGATAAATGGTCTATAGCCATGGATGTTGAGCCTTTGTATGTTTGAATATATTCTTGGGGATCAAAACTAATATTTAGGTCTGAGATAAAACTAAAAAATCACACGTAGTTCAAGCCTATGATAAGTAAGTCTGTTGGGAGTATAGGAAAGCGAACTGTGCATGTGTTTTTCATACAGTACTTGTGGGGGATTAAAGTGCTAGGGATTAACATGCCTGTTTATACGTCTTTCATACGGTACTTTTGTGCTTAGGGTCCATGTGTATGCATATATCTATGTATGTGTGTGTTAATCTTAAAGTGCGTTAGTAGACCAACCTGTTAACAAACTTGACAAGTACACTTACCTTTAAAGAAAACAGGTAAAGGGTAAGTAGAGGAAAATATTACGATAATACAATTTGTCAAGAAATTTGATGTTATTTGTGGTACAAAATAGAGAAAAACTCACAAATTTGGTTCATTCAAAAGAAATGTGTGAGGAAATTTTAGTTCTTAAGCAATATGAGATGAATATCAAGGTCTTCTATAAATCAGTTGTTTGATGGCTCTTAGAGAATGACTATGTGACACACAATGTGAAAGTGGCAAATCACTTGAGAGAATGGAAAAAGGAACAGGAGATGAGCTGTAAGTCAGACAAAAGCAAAGTACAATCAGCAAAACCAGAATGTCTAAATTAAATTGGAAATCCACAATCAAAGTCTAAGAAGTAAGTCAAGTTAAAACTTTCATTCTAAACTGAACAAAACAAATAAGCAGCTTGGCCTCCTTACAGCACTTGGATTTTCTGTTCAGTTTTCATGTTTTGTGTTTTCATTTGCCTTTACTAGAAGTCCATCCACTAGCAACCAGGATGTAGAGGACCCTGCATCCAAACCCTTAAAAGAAATAAATGATTTGGCTAGAGACTCACATAAAATCTAACATTAAGCCCTCCTAACACCACTCAGTTCAATAACACAATATAAAAGAAATCAACAACAGCATGGGAGAGGTAAATATTTTTTTACAGTAGTAAGAAAGAACACAGACATAAACACAAAGAATCTTCAAAAAATCTTTCCTAAACATGTTGTGATATGTAAGTCCCTGTCATGCACCCCAAAACACAAAGCTGAGTCTCAGTACTTTAGCAAAACCAGCTTTACTCAGCTTGAAACTGGAACAGCACGATTATTTGTTGTAGTGGGATCTACCTCTCACCTAAACACACAAACAGCAATCAGGCCGGTTAGTGGCCAAGTAATCCTGTTCCCTGCATTTATAATGTTCCTTGCATCACCCATTGACAACAGGCGCTTATAGCATGACTGTGATCATCTCGTAGTTGCTTCAAAGGCGCTCTGTTGCAGCGCTATGAGCCTGCGGTTGCCCCAGCAACGGACAAGCAATCTTCCACTTTGGCGTATCGTCCCGTTTGAGGTGGTCCCAAAAGAGTTCAGAAACCTCTCAATGTTCAAAGCTTAATTTCTACAGCAGTTCCTCCCAAACTCTGTCCTGGGGACCCACTGTCACTGCAGGTTTTTGTTCTAACCAGCTTCTGTTTTTAATTGAACTATGAGTTAATCAAGTGAACTGTTTTTTCCCCAAGTTCTGTGTTTTGGGAACAATAAAGAAATTGCTAAAATAAATAAATAAAATGTACCAAGTAGTTATATGGGAATAATGGTTTTTTTTTTTAATAATATTTTCATCTTGATTTTCATTCTACTTTTCTAGGTGTTCTGATTGTCTAATTAATCCATTATGTACTAATTGGCGGGTCTGACACTAAAGTAGTTGCAGCCTTTGATTACTCAGTGTTGTTTGCCAGCGAGTTTGCGCTGCTTGTTTCTAATTGTTATTAATAAGATACAACGAAGGGGGAAAACTGCACAGAGAAAGGGAAAAATATAATGAAATCAACAAAAGAGAGTTAAGCATTTTAATCTATAGCAAAAGCAGAAATATTTCTAAATGTCTTTTAAATGTAAAAAGCATGCTGCTGTGCTTTTTTGAATGTCGAATAAAAGAAAAAAATGCTATCTAATTAAATTAGCTCAGTGTTGTCAGGTGTTGTCACTGAATAGGAATCTGGAACAAAAATATGCAGTCACAGGGGGTCCCCAGGAACGAGTTTGGGAAACACTGTTCTACAGTAATAACAAATTAGCTTTGAAAATGTTTCTTACTTGTTAAATGTATAGTCCACGCTCAGCAATATGAACAGAAACATCCTTAAATAATGTGGGTGATGAGAACAGGCTCTAAAAATAAAACATTCTTACTAGAATCTTCTTAATTAGCATAGTGAAATGCACGTTTAGTAAAACAGGCACAATGATACAAAGGTAATTCTGTCTGTTTGTATTGCATCACGCATTTAACTGATATGCTAGTACTTAACATCCCTCTTTCTTTGTGCATTTTGTTTTCTTGTTGTCTTTGGTCACTGGACATTCCAGCCCTTTTGTGGATGCCAGTTGATGTTACACCCAGGAATAGCCAGACACTGGATATTTTGTTCTTTTATATATGTAGACATTGCTACAGGTCAATCCCAGTGTCTATAGAAGTATGCTGCTGCTATCCTTTCCTTTGGAATGCTAAACTCCATCAGAAGCATTAACTCCTGTGATTAAAATCCTAATTTTGGAGTCAGATTTAAACTACCTTGGTTTCATGATAATATGTGTCCTGTTTCAGCAGGAAGACAGATAACGAATTTCTTGAGAAAAACAGGAGATGCGAGCAAATGACAAAACAAAAGAAAATAAAAATAAACTGAAGCGACTGAATCCCAGACAAGAGGCAGATATCTAAGTCAAATAACTCAGTAAGTCACAAATAATGCAATTTGGCACTCAATAAATAGAAAATCAGGCAAGACCAAAAAGGTAATTATACGAAAAGCCAAATTGAGAATCAGGATTTTATCTGCAGATCCGGTAACACTCAGAGCAAAAGGCAGATCTTTTATGCCCTTTGCTGATTATGTCAAGATCATGATCCCGGAGACCACGCCCCTAGAAACGTGGGACTTCACCCTGACAATGGTACCCAACATGGCTTCTCTAAAAGGAAAATGCTATAAAACATCAATTTTCAGTTTATATCATGATACAAGGGGCCTCATGCATAACACCTTGCATAGACTAAAACATGGCGTACAGGCAAAAGTGGAAATGTGTGTATGCACAAAAAAGCCAGATGCACAAAACCATGTGTAAGCCAACTTCCACATACTTCAGCTCCATAAATCCTGGTCTGTATGAAAAGTAATGCACGTGCACGCACCTGCCGTCCCACCCCGACTCCTCCCATAATTTTGCATATTTTAATATGCAAATCAATATAAATATTACCTTGCATTCAGTGTTTAGTTTAAAGATAATGGCCAAAGCAAACAAAAAATATAAAATGGCTCCTGAGTCACTCCCTACACGTTCAATGTGGCTTTCTTGCTGAGCGCAGTGCACTGTGGCTGGTGGCCATTTCCTGAAAAGTGAACAACTGCAACTGAAACGCTTCTGATCAGTGGTGTTCAGTTGACTTGAGGGCAGAATAAGAGCGGGATGAAGACTTGTGGCTTTTACCTTCTCATATGTAAGTAGAGTTATTGCTTTTAAAGATTTATTTATTGTGAAAATGGATTTGCTGTAAGAACCCTAATAAAAGTTAAATGTCTGAAACACATATCTTTAAGAAAATCTAATCTCTAGTATTAAAATAATTTAACATGTTACAATATAATTCCATGATAGATGTATTGCAGTGACTTGCAATATACTGAAAAATATCGAAAATATGTCAATTATTTCTGTTTTTGTGTACTGCAATATATTTTCCAAAATATTAAACTACATTTCTATGTAAATATATTTTGAAATACAGGGAATAATATACTGTCCTGTATACTTTAGAACAAAATTACAAGATATTTGTAAAACACTGTAAATACTAATAATATATTGTACAATATATTGTTGAAAATATACTGTATACTTCAATATGTTTTAAGTAATAGTAATTCTATATATTGCAGTATAATGTAAATATTTATTAATCTGGCATTGAAAAGATAATCCAATAGATATGTGTAAGGTGTTTCTTATATTGAGATCTGTCCTATACCAAACTGCACCATAACATGGCTCAAATTCTAAACCCATAATAAATATTAGACAAGTGAATAATAAAGTTGAAATCTGCAATTTTGATTATCAGTACAGTACTTCGGTTGCAAACTCTGATTAAAAGGAGTCGGTTTATAAAATGTTTCAGAGATGTGTGTTAACTTAGCTGGTGATCCAAACTCGTCAGTTACTGGGAAGGTTAAATGCTTAATATGTTGTGTGTATCAAGTAGAGCAAGCAGCCGTGTATAAGCATGGGCTCTGTGATGGCCTGTGCAACACCATGGCGTAATTCTATCCAGGACTCCTGTGCATTTGGGATACCTCCACCTTACCAAGACACCATAATGGACTGAAGTGGTTCAAGTAATTACTGAATGGAAAAACAAAACCGTAAGAAAGAAACAAAGTTGAGTATGAAGAGTTTACTTTGTGTGCACTTCAGTCTGTCCTAGCGGTCAGCGCTCTGTCCAAAGTAATGGAGTGTATAGAGGCTCAGAAGTAAGAGACGCCTAACAGCTGAATGGAGGAGTTCATCAAGTGTAAAATGAGGAGCAGGTCACCTTATTGTATCCAAATTGTGAGTTTTAACATTTAGGGGAACCTCCTGATGAACTGCTCAACTTTGTAATCTACGTATGTCTTTTAGATAAGAAAAAATATGAAAATGTTTGTAAACTACACAGTGGTGGTCAACCAGCTATGGACCCCCAAGTCTTTTTACTCCTCTCCTGCATTGTCAGTGATTAACAGGACATTATATTGTCTTATCTGCTTCTATGTTTCATTAAAATTCACTTAATTTTACTTTCTATTTAATTTAATTTGTGTATTTACATATGTTGACATTGAATAGTTTATTGCAGTTTATTATACAGTAATATGAGCCTGCATTAAAGTGAACAACATTAATAAAAAATGAATTGACTTGAAATGTACTCATAATGGTGGTTCTAGTACTTGTAGCACAATAAACATTATTTTCAAAACAGGAGGCTCAACATGGCTGGGATGAATCATGTGAAAAAATGACTTGGTAAATTACTTAATTAAATTACTTAACCGCATTACTTAACCGTTTTAATGTAAGAGTTTATACTTCCTCTTGTGTGCATTTTAAACATTGAACTGAACTTGTTCATTTTTTAGAACGTGAAATATTAAAGTTTTTAATCATTTGTTCGTATTTAGGTATTCTGTTGTTTTAAGGTATTCATAAACAGAAAATAATTTATCAGATGCATATATATATATATACTGTTTACAGATTACATTAATATTGAGATTAATATTTTGAATAAGGTGGGCATAAAGTCATATGTAATAATTTAGCAAGATTAGTTTCTTTATGTCTACAGAATTTTATTTATATATTTCCTTGCACTCAGGCCGGTCTAAAAGATTCAATTAGAAATGTGAGAAAAGAGTTGTCAGTCAGTGAGGAGATCTGTTGCAGCAAGTGCTGTTCTTGCAGTAGCTAAACTTTGATCTTAAAAGTCATAAATATCTCTTTCATATGAGGCTCATTTTAACACTGAATACCAAACAGTTTTTTATAAACATCTGCGTCTGGAACGTCTTCTTCTGTCAAGTCTGTGGTCAGACATTCAGCCAGTGAGCAGCACATTAAAAATAATTTGAATGCAAAACTGATAATCCATCAGAATGGACCGACAGACCTTCATCACAAGCGGCTCTCCTGATTTACTGGACTACAGCAGTGCAGACTTCAGAACTTTGTAGATTTTCTCCAACCATAACGTGATGCAGCAGACAGAATGTTAGATCAGCTGTCTCAGTCCACAGTAGAGTCACAGATTCTGTGTAGGCCTTAGCCGATACCATGCTGTCCTGTTGCTATTGAGAGAATACACACTGGGCTGATGTTTTCTAAAAGTGTCTGTGCTGGTCCATGAAGATGAGGAGAGAAGTTTAAAATAATGTAATTTATTTGAATTTCAATATATAAACTAATCTCACCAGTACCTGCAATTGTAGGTAATTGTGCAATTCAGTTTATGAAGTATTTGGAAATATAGAAAAATAATTGTAATGCCAGCAATGAAGCAATCTTGAGGTGTTGGGTGAGAACTGAACAAAGGATTAGTACAAAGAATGTAAAAGTACAAAACCTACATAGCTGACAGGTGGTCTATTGAACCATTGAGGTTTTATCAAATGTGAGAAGACACCGTGCTGTTTCTAAACCTCCTGTGGTACCTTAGTTGTTTCAACTAAGTCCTTATTTGGTTTAATTCTTCAAATGATTTAAACCCACCTGATGTGATACTTGAAGAACAAGGCAAATCTCTTTATGTTTCTATTAATAGTCTCACACATGTGTCTCAGATTCTTTTTTATTTTTTCAGGCCTTCCTGTATTGATGTTCTCAGGCCAGCATGAAGGTACGTGAGAGGAGATTTCTAGTTTAAAATCACACTGACCCTCTTAGTCTGGTTGTCACACTCATCATTCTTGCTTATTACCCTTAGAGCACTGTCTTTGACTTCAATTAACAGTTTAATTTATTCTTCAATCAGAATCAGAGACTTCATTGTGTTTTTTTATGTCTTCTTTCACACACACAACCGTAGAAGCTATTTGCTTATCCACATACCACATGCACTGCAGAAGAGCTCATCCGCCTGAAGCTATGCGTGTTCACGCCTGGCCAGTACTTGGATGGGAGACCAATCATAAATAGCTTGGGTTGCTTCTGGAAGAGGTGATGGAGAGGCCAGCAGGGGGCACTTACCCTGTGATCTCAATGTGTATCCTAAAGCCCTAGTGCAGTGACAATGACACTGTGCTGTACAAATAGCATCATCCTTCAGATGAGATGTAAAATTGAGGTCCTCACTCTCTGTGGTCATTAAAGATCCCTGGGCATCCTTCGTAAGGGGTAGGGTGTATCCCAATGTCCTCACAAAATTGCCCATAATGACCTAGTCATTCTTGTCCCATAATCATCTTCTGTCTGTAATTGGCTATTTCTCTCTCACCCATTCACCATCTAATAGCAAATGTGTTTTGAGCATATTGGCAAAAAATGGCTGACGTCATATCATTGAGCTGGGAGCTGCACATTACGTTTGTAAAGCGCATTGAGTAGTGAGAAAAGTGCTACATATAGTATATATTAAGAATTATTATTATTATCCAAGGAATTTAATGAGTTTTCTTCATTTGCTGTATCTAGTTATCTTCTGGGGTGTGTGCTATTCACACTCACAACCCCAGCTCAGTCGGTGAAGATCCTTAAAGTTGTGCAATACATTTGCAACCATTGATGTCATAGCTTTTTAATAGCACTTTCAAAATTTATTTTTCCAACATTTACTTTCTTTGGTATATAAATCTTGAATATAATCCGCTTTATTAAAGGGGAGTTTGAGGTGCCTCTTCTATTTAAGAAAAGACAACTGTTGTCATCAAACTCTGCTGTTCATGACACGGATTTATAGAAGGGAATTAGCAACAGATTTCTGAGCATTTTAAGAAAAGAATGGTGTTCTGTCATTGTGTGAGTACACACGACCGTCCAGACTTTTGCACTTTGGTAACTACCAACTTCAAACCTGCGACATCCGAAGACAGAGGCACTCAGAAGAAGCTCCTCCACACTTTGACAAATAAGAGAAATTCCTGCAGTTCTGTGGGTGAGAACAGCCATCTAGTGACTTCAGCTGAGCTGTTACTCAGTGCCCACCCTGCCCAGTGAGCCACAGCCCACAGTGCAAACGCAGCCGAGTCAGTGCTGGTAGAATTGTTTTCATTCTGCAGTCTTGATACCACCTTCTGATTATACTGAAAATTCTTTCTTTTTAAGATTAAATTGAAAATTGTACCTGCAGTGGGCTGGCGCCCTGCCTGGGGTTTCTTTCCTGCCTTGCTCCCTGTGGTGGCTGGGATTGGCTCCAGCAGACCCCCATGACCCTGTAGTTAGGATATAGCGGGTTGGATAATGGATGGATGGATGGATGAAAATTGTACTGTCTTGGATCATTTTGACTTGATTTGTACTTATTTTCTTACACATGTACATACTATCACAAGTTTAGAGGTATCAGAAGTATGTTACAAATCTACAAAATCCACTAAAGTTATTTACATTTCAGTCTCAAAAGACAATAAAATAAAAGTAAATACAGTAATCCCTCTCTACATCGCTCTTCGACTTTCACAGCTTCACTCTATCGCGGATTTTAAATGTAAGCACATCTAAATATATATCACGGATTTTTCGCTGGTTCGCGGCTTTCTGCGGACAATGGGTCTTTTAATTTATGGTACATGCTTCCTCAGTTTGTTTGCCCAGTTGATTTCATACAAGGGACGCTATTGGCGGATGGCTTACAAGCTACCCAATCAGAGCATGTATTACATATTAACTAAAACTCCTCAATGATATGAGATATGCTTCCCGCGCGGTGCTTGATTGTTTGCTTCTCTCGATCTCTCTCACTCTCTCTGCGCCTGACGGAGGGGGTGTGAGCAGAGGGGCTGTTTGCCTAGAGGATACAGACGCTCCTCTACAAAATGCCGCTTTATCGCGGTGCTTCTGCATACTTAAAAGAACTTATTGATTTTTTGATTGTTTGCTTTTCTTAGCGAGCGCTCTCTCTGACATTCTCTGCTCCTGACGGCGCTCCTTTGAAGATAAGATATGTTTGCATTCTTTTAATTGTGAGAAAGAACTGCCATCTCAGTCTTGTCATTGAGCACAGTTTAAACTTTTGACTAAAGGGTGTTATTTCATGTCTATAATGTTAACAGTGTGGGAGAGTTTATAAGGGCTTAAAATATATAA
>JANRMT010062797.1:911159-933472 GCA_026402145.1 Polypterus bichir lapradei | reverse complement strand
TGGTCGTTGTCTTGCTGCATGACCCACCTTCTCTTGAGATTCAGTTCATGGACAGATGTCCTGACATTTTCCTTTAGAATTCTCAGATATGATTCAGAATTCATTGATCCATCAATGAAGGCAAGCCGTCCTGGCCCAGATGCAGCAACACAGGCCCAAAACATGATACTACCACCATCGTGTTTCACAGATGGGATATGGTTCTTATGCTAGAATGCAGTGTTTTCCTTTCTCCAAACATAACGCTTTCATTTAAATGAAAAAGTTCTATTTTGGTCTCATCTGTCCACAAAACATTCTTCCAATAGCCTTCTGGTTTGTCCACGTGATCTTTAGCAAACTGCAGACGAGCAGCAATTTTTTTTTTGGAGAGCAGTGGCTTTCTCCTTGCAACCCTGCCATGCACACCATTGTTGTTCAGTGTTCTCCTGATGGTGGACTCATGAACATGAACATTAGCCAATGTGAGAGAGGCCTTCAGTTGCTTAGAAGTTACCCTGGGGTCCTTTGTAACCTCGGCAACTATTACACGCCTCGCTCTTGGAGTGATCTTTGTTGGTCAACCACTCCTGGGGAGGGTAACAATGGTCTTGAATTTCCTCCATTTGTACACAATCTGTCTGACTGTGGATTGGTGGAATCCAAACTCTTTACAGATGGTTTTGTAACCTTTTCCAGCCTGATGAGCATCAACAGCTCTTTTTCTGAGGTCCTCAGACATCTGCTTTATTCGTGCCATGATACACTTCCACAAACATGTGTTGTGAAGAGCAGACTTTGATAGATCCTGTTCTTTAAATAACACAGGGTGCCCACTCACACCTGATTGTCATCCCATTGATTGAAAACACCGGACACAAATTTCACCTTCAAACTCACTGCTAATCCGTGAGGTTCACATACTTTTACCACTCACAAATATGTAATATTCGATCATTTTCCTCAATAAATTAATGACCAAGTATAATATTTTTATCTCATTTGTTTGCTGGTTTCTCTTTATCTACTTTTAGGACTTGAGTGAAAATCTGATTATGTTTTAGGTCATATTTATGCAGAAATATAGAAAATTCTAAAGGGTTCACAAACTTTCAAACACCACTGTACCGGAGAGTAAAGTCAGGGGAATAGTGATAATAAATACTGAAGTCACCAAAGAAGGAGGAGAGGCTTATAGTCTGTAGAGAATGAGAGTAACATGGTAGAAGAAAATGTAAGTGTTTTCTTATGGTAGGCAGAGGGTCAAAATAGGAATGTGTAGGCCCAGAATGACACCAGGTTTGTTCTCTTCCCTTAATGTATGTGACACGTACAGAGTTCGTTCTTCTCAAACCTCAGCACCCAGCAGTCGTGAATCATGAGTGTTCCATGTGACCATCCCTCCCTTGATATATTAATAAATAATTAATAAAAGTGCAGCTCTAACCTTTTCCCTCGTTGAAGTTGGTCTGGCTGAGGACGGCTGTCACAAGAGCCCACTCTGCTGTCCCAGTACTTCATAATCAGGTCTCTATTAAGCATTTCTCTAAAGGGTTGGTATAAATCAGGGGTTCTTAAAGTCGGTCCTGGGGGCCCACTGTGGCTTCAGGTTTTTGCTCATAATCAGTGACAACTGCTAACACTGATCTCAATAAATTAGCTGGTATTTTCTCCCTCTTCTCTTATTCTACATTAAGAAAGCACAGAGGCATGATTTTTACATTTATTATAAGATATTTAGAAACATTTCCATTTTTGCTATAGATTGAAATGCTTAACTCTCTTTTGTTGCTTTGATTCTACTTTGTCCTTTCTCTGTGCACTTTGCTCTCTTCCTTGTATCTTAATAGTGACAATTAACAATTAACAATTAATAGTTCCTCGGAGTCACCCTCACTGATGACCTTAAATGGTCAAGTCACACTGTGGCAGTAGTCAAGCCCAACAACGCCTCTGTTTCCTCAGAAGACTGAGTAAAACCTGGATGTCCTCCAATACCCTGTGCAGATTCTACAGGTGTACTGTGGAATTCATCCTGGTACAGCAACTGCTCAGTTCAGGACTGCAGAGCTCTACAGCGTGTGATGAGCACAGCACAGAAGATCACGGGCACACAGCTCCCTGCGATCCATGACGTCCACACTACACGCTGTCTCAGGAAAGTGAACCATATCAGGCGGGACCCCAGCCACCCTGCACTGTCACTTTTCACCCAAAGTCCATTCGGATGCACACCTCCAGGTTCAGGAACAGTTTCTACCCAACTGCAATCAGACCCATAAACAATCAGTAACCTTGTGTCACCTCCACTGCTACCTGCACATGTACATCTGCCACTGTCTCTATTTATTCCAAGGTTCTGGTTTTATTTATTTACTTATTATATTCATTTATTTATTGTGTTTGGTTTTTTTTGTCTATGTTCACTGTCTGCAGGGGCACATGTGCAAGCAAGCATTTCATTGTACATGGTACTTGTCCTTGTACACATGACAATAAAGAATTGAAATTGAAAATTAAAAATGAGCAGAGCAGACGACACGGAATCATGAAAGGCTGGGACTACTTTAGTAGTCAGACCCACTAATTAGTAAATAATGGATTCATTAAACAATTAGAACACCCAGGAAAACAGAATGAACATCAAGATGAAAATATTGTTAAAAAGAAAAAAAACATTATTCCCATATAACATTTTAATACATATACAGTAATCCCTCGCTATATCGCGCTTTGACTTTCGCGGCTTCACTCTATCGTGGATTTTATATGTAAGCATATCTAAATATATAACGCAGATTTTTCACTGCTTCGCAGGTTCTGCGGACAATGGGTCTTTTTACTTCCGGTACATGCTTCCTCACTTGGTTTGCTCAGTTGATTTCATGCAAGGGATGCTATTGGCGGATGGCTGAGAAGATAACCAATCAGAGCACACAGTTAAGTTCCTGTGTGCTGATTGGCTCAGCGACGGAGCGACAAATTTGATTCCGCGGCGATAACCAGGAAGTCTTGTCTCGCTTATTCAGCATCAACGTGTTTCGCTGTGTAAAGAGTTAAGTTTTGTGCTCTTTTGTGTTTATCTTTGTGCATAGTCAAGCCCTTCATTATTGCTCCAAAACGATCTGCTCCTGCTACTGCTTCAGGGGCCGTGCCCAAGCGCCAACGGAAGATGTTAACGATTGCCGAAAGGGTAAAAGTTTTGGATATGTTGAAGGAAGGGAAAAGCTACACCGCTGTAGGACGCCATTGCAGCATCAATGAGTGCACGATTCTTTTTATTTAAAAAGGAGGAAAAGAATATAAGATCTAAGGGCGCAGTGTCCTTTTAACCAGGGCGCATAACGAGTTGTAAGTGGACGTAATAAGGCAGTAGTCCGGATGGAATCTGCTTTAGGGATTTGGATTGAAGACTGCCAGAAGAAGAACAACGGCAGTGCTACACAGTCGCCTGAAGAGGCTCCTTTAGAAGAGCTGTAACGCTCTCCTTTGTTGTTCAGTAAAACTAAACTCATCATTATCGGACAAGTCATTGTGTCATTGTTGGTGAGTAACCATAATTAATTTTCTTCTTGCAGTACTTAGCACATGTACGTACGTTAAGTGTCACTGCGCACACATTTACTGTATACAGTTTTTCTTGCATTGTACGTATTTATTGCTGGTGGCCTGTTTATCGTAATGTCTGTAACATATGTGATATTGGAGACGCTCAATATCTTTAAAATAATATTTAGGTTTAACTGTATATAAACAGTGTGTTTACATACATAATTTCAATGAATCTTACCTAATATCTAAGAGAATACAAAGGGATTATGCTGTATAACTGTGTGGGGAATATTTATAAACACTGTTGGACCATAACCATACAAACATATGGTTTCTACTTCGCGGATTTTCACCTATCCCGGGGGGGGGGAATTCTGGAACGCAACCCCCGCGATCGAGGAGCGATTACTGTATATTTTTTAACCAAATGTAATTTTCTAATTTTTATATTGTTTCCAAAACACAGAATCTGGGAAATAACAGTTCACTTAACTAGCTCAGGTTTCCAATTACAAACAGAAGCTGGTTGGAACGAAAACCCGCGGCCACAAGGGGTCCCCAGGACTGAGTTTGAGAACCACTGGTATAAATCACCTTGTCTTTTAGTGTGTTGTTCTTTCGTATTTTTGTCCTCCATATGTTGGCAGTTATGTGATTGGACCCCTTTACTGAAATTCACAGTATGTTTATCCAAATGATTAATGCTCTGTGAAGTTCCTTGTGACAGTGCTCACAGTAAAAGGGGCTCTATGGTGGAATGATAGATTGTTCAGTTATCACTGTGAGTGACATAGTTGTGTTTGTTTCCTTCTCTACATGTTGGTTTGTAATTCTGATCTTTTTCTTCCTCACAGGAAACACAAATGTGAACCTGACATTGAGGACTGAGAAGACACCTGTGTACTTTGGAGATAAAGTGACAATTGAGTGCAGTGTTGAGGACGTCTTCATTGACTGGACATATCATTTTTACAAACGTATTGATGGACACTATGATCAAATTAAAGGAACCACTGAACACAATTACACCATCAAGTCTGTGAGTCAGTCTGACAGTGGAGAATACCAATGTGACGCCTACAGAGCAAATTCCTCTCAAGTCTTAGGACTCAGCAATCCTGTTACACTGACAGTTCATGGTGAGTGTGTCACTAAGGTGGGTCAGCAGGTCACAGTGGTCTAACACTGTAAAGCACAGCAGAGGGGCTTTTCTCCACTTGGCCAGTCTTTGCCTTTAGACTTCGGGAGTTTGCCTTGTTTAAAGTTTGATGGCTTTTATGAATTCGATCCGTCTTTAAGGGCAGATGTCCACAGCACACCTTCTAAAATGGAGCTCATCCTGCTCTTGTCTTGAGTTTCCCGTTAGTTCATTCAGTCACAGAAGAGCCAGAGGCCCTGATATATCACTAAATTTATTCAAAATGTCTTGGTCTTTAGCAGTGCATTTTGACTTTCTGAGTAAATTTTCCTTTAGTTTTTGCAGCTCTGATCTTCTTTTTTGTGGTCATTTTTGGTCAACAGTGGCAGTCAAATTGTGGTTTAGCACCTCTGGTGAATTTGGACTGAATCAATCAGAAAACATTCATTTTAGTTTACATCATTGCTATCTAACAATGTCTTTCAGGCCAGTTCGTTTCTGCTTATGTCACTTGTGCTGGTCACACAGTCACAGTGTTTGAGCAACAGAGAGACCACCTCAGTCGTGGAGGTGACAGACTTGAGCAGATGAACCTCATCTCGTAATAAATCCACTGTGGTGGAAGAACATATGGGACTGCAAACAGTGATGTCTTCTCTAATTTACTGTCCACTCTGAGATGACCACTATAAAATATTGATGAAGTTACTCCTGCTGTAGCAGGTACGGAAAACACAGTGAAAGTCCATTAAGATCCATAAGTTTCACTTTAACTTTTCATTTACTGCTCCAACATTCATGGCCCTCCCAAGGTGAATTTGAACTCGGCCCACTTTTTCTTGGCTCTGTCTAGTCTGTGTAATAATCTGTCCTCTTGTACCACAGTTGTCACAAGGAGTGGCTCATCTAGTCATTTCCATCAGTATGTCACGGAGCTGAACTGAGCCACACAAATATACTCAGTTGGACTGGTAGCAGAAACATTAGGGTTTAAATCATGATCACCGTTGTCACTCATCAGTCCAGAGTGATGTCTCTGTTTTTATGCTTTGGCTAGTAGGAGGTTTTACTGTGGACTGGTTAGAGTTCACTGCAGTGACTCTGATCTTTATGTTTCTAATTGAGTGTGGAGAGAAAATCGACCCCTGTGTTCTCATCCTGTCACATTGTTATTTTTCAGTAAGGACAGCCAGACTGGAGGTGAGCTCAAAACGTACAGATGGACAGATATTTGAAGGAGACCAGGTCACCCTGCATTGTCAGATTGATGGTCACCCTGCTGGGTGGACATATCAACTGTACAAGAGTGAAAACCAAAGCCCTTATGAAACAAACCTGGAGAACAACTTCACCATCAGCCCTGTGAGTCTCTCAGACAGTGGGGTTTACTGGTGTCAAGGTGGAAAAGAACCATTTTACTTGACTACTACTGGTTCTATTAAAGTCGTTGTGTCAGGTGAGAGGATTATCAATAACACAACTTATTTTTTGCCTTCCTTGTGGAATTATAATAGTTTGAAGTACAACAACAGCTACACCAAAGCAGGTCACAGTAATCTTAATGTTAGTCACTAAAACTAAAGCTCTGCACCCACCTGACCATGAGGGCTGTCCCTCCTCCTCAAGGCCTGTAGATGTCACTCTCCTTATCATGCTCACTGCAGAACGGTGACATTGTAGCCAGTGGTCAGTGAAGGTTCAGATAGCTTTGTGGCTGAAACCCAGCAGTCTCACGAAGAACTGGTAAGTGTGGTCTTCCTAAATCATCCATCCATCCATTATCCCACCCACTATATCCTAACAGAGGGTCACGGGGGTCTGCTGGAGCCAATCCCAGCCAACACAGGGCACAAGGCAGGAAACAAACTCCGGGCAGGACGCCAGCCCACCGCAGGGCACACACACACACACTATTTAGGATCGCCAATGCACCTAACCTGCATGTTTTTGGACCCATGCAGACATGGGGAGAACATGCAAACTCCACGCGGGCAGGACCCGGGAAGTGAACCCAGGTCTCCTTACTATGTGGCAGCAGTGCTAAAACTGAACCACCATGCCACCCTCTTCCTAAATCAGACACACCAAATAATTTTATTTTCAAACTGCTTCTTCTTTCTCTGCTGGACTCTCTGCTGAGCTGTCAGTTTCATCCTCTTTACATTCACCTCATTTCTTCATCTCTGTTTTTATCAAACACCGGGGGTTTCAATTTAGAGTTTGATTCTTTCCAAGTTTTATCATCTACTATATATGAATAATCGTGCATTGCTCATTTTCATCCTTTTTTTCTGAATTATATTGTGGTGTGTGGTTTATGAAACACCTTGTGACAGAACAAACTGTTAGAGGTGATGCACAAAATAAAACTTGATTGGCTGATTGATTGATTTGATTGACTAATTCCTGCACTTATCATGTCTGTGTGAAACTTTCATGCCCTCCATTAGTCTTTGTGGGTTTTCTCCTTTGAGTCTGCTATGAAGTCAAGGGATTCACATGTTAGGCACTAATTTTAATAAATTTGAATGATTCGAATTTTAATTTTTACAAAGTTGATGCATTTGCTCATTTTGCGTTGTCCATAAACAACAGTTGGCTTCTTTTTTCCTTGACCTCCAGGTGGCGACACTCCTCTTCTCTCTGAGCCTTTTCTGTGTTCTGTTCTTAAAGTTCATCTCCATATTGAGCAGATCATATTTCCTCCATCAAACATTTTCACTCAACCAAAGAAATTTCACTTACCACTTGACTATCAGACGTCACAGTGTCTAACCTTAGATGGCAATGTACTCCATATTGTTGTCAGGTACACTTTGAGCAGATGCTCTCCATGTTATCTTCCTCTAATTTCTGTTTGGCTCACTTTGATTTTTTCATATTATGAATGGACTGAGTCTGTAAAAAGTGTCAAATGTTCTCAGGTCAGAACAGAGAAGACTCGTCCTGCATTACAACAACAACAACAACAACATTTATTTATATAGCACATATTCATACAAACAGTAGCTCAAAGTGCTTTACATAATAAAGAATAGAAAAATAAACACAATATGAAAACAAAATAAATCAGCATTAATTAACATCGAATAAGAGTAAGGTCCAATGGCCAGGGGGGACAGAAAAAACAAAATAAAAACTCCAGACGGCTGGAGAAAAAAAAAAAAAAAATCTGTAGGGATTCCAGACCATGAGACCGCCCAGTCCCCACTGGGCATTCTACCTAACATAAATGAAACAGTCCTCTTTGGATTTAGGGTTCTCACGGAAAGGCTTGATGATGATGGTCACGTAGAATTCTGCCTTTTAGTCCATCCATCATTGTTGGAGCATCATGAAGCTTTGAGTAGGTGGAGGTGGTGCAGGCCACCACCACAAAGAAACCGGAAAAAGAAACAGAGAAGAGAGTAGGGGTCAGTACGGGTTGTAGAGCTACCCTGAATAGTTATTATGAGGAAATTGAACATATAGAGTATCAGGATTAAGTTAAATTAAGTTAAATTGAAGTTATAGAAAGGCCATGTTAAAGTAATGTGTTTTCAGCAGTGTTTTAAAGTGCTCCACCGTATCAGCCTGACGAATTCCTATTGGCAGGCTATTCCAGATTTTAGGTGCATAGCAGCAGAAGGCCGCCTCACCACTTCTTTTAAGTTTTGTTCTTGGAATTCTAAGGAGACACTCATTTGAGGATCTGAGGTTACGATTTGGAATATAAGGTGTCAGACACTCCGATATATAAGAAGGGGCGAGATTATTTAAGGCTTTATAAACCATAAACAGAATTTTAAAGTCAATCCTGAATGACACAGGTAACCAGTGTAGTGACATCAGAACTGGAGAAATGTGTTCGGATTTTCTTTTCCTAGTTAGGATTCTAGCAGCTGCATTCTGCACTAGTTGCAAACGATTTATGTCTTTCTTGGGTAGTCCTGAGAGGAGTGCGTTACAGTAATCTAGTCGACTGAAAACAAACGCGTGAACTAATTTCTCAGCATCTTTCAGTGATATAAGAGGTCTAACTTTACTTATGTTTCTTAAGTGAAAAAATGCTGTCCTAGTGATCTGATTAATATGCGATTTAAAATTCAGATTACAGTCAACAATTACCCCTAAGCTTTTTACCTCCGTCTTGACTTTTAATCCTAATGTATCCAGTTTATTTCTAATAGCCTCATTGTATCTCATTATATTACCTTATACAGTAGGTAGATAGAGTGGCAAACATGGACTCAGTGAACAAGGCATACGACTGTTTAACATACCGTATGGAAGACAGCAACTGATAAATACAGAAAGTGACCTGGGACCGTTAGTTTAGGTCTGCTTTGATCTTCAGTTGTAAATATTATAACATGACCCTCTCAAAAACACTTCATCTTAGCAGCAGTGGTGCAAAACACTTAATGTATCGTGCCTTGCTCTAACAGTTCTTGACAATGTGAGCATTAGAGAAAAAAAGGTTAGATTTTAATGTTAATGTAACTTTTTGAAGTAAAGTGATGTTAAGGTAGCACATCAAAATCAGAAACAAATGTCTGCTTCAGTGGGGTACAAGGCCATTTAGTTGTCTCTTGTTGTTCTTGAATCTTCAGCTGTGTTCAGGTTGGTTGTTTTGAAGAAAAGCTCTGGGTGGCTTCTTTTTAATAAGTGACACGTCACCTCGTTTTTCATACCCTGGCCTAGGCCTGCGGCTGTTATTTTGTTTTCAGTTTCTCACTGGATTGAACATTTACAAAAGGATCTTGGAGTAGTGAAGCACTAATTCGGGGACAGTGATGTGAGGTAATTAAAATGAACCAGTGAGCAACATACACTCATTAAGAAATTATCAGGAAAACCTGCTTATTGGTGCAATTATGAAATCAGCCAATCATGTGGCAGCAAGCACAATGCATAAAACCCTGCAAATTCAGGTCAGGACATTTGGTTCATGTTCATGTCAAACACCAGAATGAGGAAAAAAAATGTGATCTCAGTGTTTTCGACTGTGGCGGCTTTGAGTATTTCTGTAACTGCGAATCTCCTGGGATTTTCATGTACAACAGTCTCTAGAGTTTACTCAGAATTATGTGGAAAAAATGAAAAAACATCCAGTGAGCACAGGTTCTGAAAACAGAAATGCCTTGTTGATGAGAGAGATCAAAGGAGAATGGCCGGACTGGTTCAAGGTGACACAAAGGCTACAGTATGTCAGATTACTACCCTGTACAACTGTGGTGAGCAGAAAGCATCTCAGAATGAACAACATGTTGAAACTTGAGGCGGATGGGCTACAATGTTGTGTTTCACTTCCGTCAATCAAGAACAGAAAGCTGAGGCAGCAGAGGTCACAGGCTGACCTAAAAAGGACAGTTGAAAAATGGAAAAATGAATCTCAATTTCTGCTGACGATCACAGATGGTAGGGTAAGAAATTGGTGCCAATACCATGAATCCATGCACCCAACATGCCTTGCGTAAATCGTCCAGGCTGGTGGTGCTACTGTAATGTTTTCTTGTCACATTTTCAGCCTGTTAATACCAATCAATCACCGCTTGTACATCATTTAATACTAGAATTACTAGAGCCTACGAAAAAACTCGTAGATCCATCCCACCTTAAATCGCTTCGCACATCTCCATCAGCGTCTTTTGTCCTTTAAATGTGTTGATAAGCAGCAAACAGCAAGCACCCTGCTATCACATCCCCCCAACCCGCACAGTTTTCTCAGCTCAAGTCTGTTTACCTGCGTGTCAGTTGCTTAGATTTGTATATAGTGAGAAGTCAGGCAAAATGACACCTTTTATAAATACTATATCGTTATTTGGAACACTTGCATTTCATGTGTGTTCCATGTCTACAGCAATCTATACAAACACATCATTAAAACAGAAACGTTTTTCATGTTTTAGTTATAATTGACAAAATGTGGACATGAAGTGTATAATGTGTGAAGCCTGAATTCCAAAAATCAAAGAAACACTTTCACAAAAGGTACAATGTAACAGAAAAAAATTTCCTCTTATGCAACTTTGAGCTGAAAGGACTGAAAACTTGTGGTGGTGCCAGTTGGACAAGACAGAAATCAGCCATTGGTGTGACGTGAGAACATCAGAGAAACACTGAGAGTAACAGACTGAGCAGAAGACACAGAATGATGTTCACACAAATGAGATGAACACGTAAACTCAATGCAGAAGACATGACAGTTAGGAGCTGAACCAGAAACCAAACCCTGTAAGGCAATATCTGCACAACAAGGTGTCATTTTTACTTGGTGGATTTCAAAATAAAATGAACTAAATATGTTTAACTTTGTAAGAGTGTGCTGAACATAGGGGACCAAAAGCATCTGACATATGAAAATCACCGACTTCAATTTATAATAAAATCCTTGATATAACTTGCTCTTTTATTATATATTACAAGTTTCTAAAATTGTATTTTTCATTCACAAAGCGTAGTGTGCTGTTGAGCTCAAATGCATACAGCTTCTCAATTGTGTTGTCTCAGACACTAAGAGCCCAAACTTTAGATTTTTTTAGGTATAAACCTGCAGTTTTTAGGACTGTTTAGTCACTTATCCTGTTTATTGTTTTTCTTCTCTTTTTTCTTTACAGAACTCTTCAATAAGCCCAACCTGACAGTCCACCCCAGTACCACATTGTGGAAAGGTGACGCTGTGACACTGAGGTGTCAGTCTGAGAGTAAAGTGCAGGGGACACAACTGAGATACAAATTCTACAGAGACAAGCAACCTGTGAGTCAAAGATCTTCAGAGTCGGAGTTCAGAATTCCATCAGCTCGTCTAAGGATGTCTGGCAATTACTGGTGTGAGGTGGAGGCAGAAGGGAAGAAGATTGGAAAAAAAAGAAGTGAGCAAGTACAGGTGACCGTGAGAGGTGAGTGCAGGTGTCTCCTAACATGTGATGTGTCTGTCATCTCAGAGGCGCTAATAGTCTAGTTAAACAAGTGGCACACAGTAAATAGTGCAACGACTTGAAGTGATACCTCAGAGGGAAATATTTAAAAGGCGGCAGAGTGTCAGACAAGCCATGGAGGACTAGCGGAATGATAGGAGGAAAAGTCTGAGTAGATTGGAAAAGGATTTCTATCTGTGACACCCACCTTACCTCATCTTGCCTTATTTTAAGAGGAACCACTGAAGTAAATACTAAGGTTAAAATGAAGTAAATGAGTAATATGCACCCCCTTAAAAAGCGAGGACAAACATTGTGAAGCAGTGATAAGATCAATGGAAAAACCCGTAGGATATTCCTTTTAATGAAGCCATGTTTATGGTTAATGGAAGAATCGAAATGCAGAATTCTGCATATTAAGAGTCAGATCATGTGATGTGTTCAATAAGGTAATGGTAATACAAAAGTATAAAAGGGAATGAATTGAATTAATGAATGCTCACTCCATGGACTGAGACATTTATGCATATCTATATGCAAATAAAGAATCATTCTGCATTTTCTTCAAGTCTCTGTGAATGACTTCTTTGAAAACTGAGGAAAGTTTTTTCCAACAACAGACATCTTAATTACATTCTATAAATTAAGAAGTGACACATAAACATCATAGTGGGTTACAACCCACTGTTAATTTTTCAGGGTGTGCAGGGCTTTTCATGCACATCCAAGCACAACACCGGTGAGCATCCAACTGTCCTGCTTTCCTGCTGTACATGACAACTAGGATAACTAAGCTGTGGGTAAAAGTGACATGTGAACATGAAGATACCTGGATGAAGACCTCTGTCATTCCTGACCACTACAGTATTGTTACTTCACTAAGTTGATAAACATTCTGTTGTATGAAAATGCAACCCTTAACAAAGTGCCACCTGAGGAGATGGCCTCGTCACCCACATGTTGTGTTGCTGTGGCAAATAAACATTAATTTTTTTCAAATCCAGCAGCTCCAGGCTCATCCCTTGTGATCCAGAGCAGTATCTTCTACATCATGTGAAGCAACTTAATATTTAGACAAATCAGCAGAATATCAAGTTTAAAACACATTTCATGAACATCCATTTGAGTTGCAAATAAAAGAACTCCAGCATACTTGTCAATTTTAAAGAAACATTCTTGTCTTTTGCAAGGTGAAATTGTTGATTTGTACAATAAATCTGAAAGAGCTGCTTAAAGGACTGGTGGCACAATGGCTGGCGCTTCTTCTCCAGAACTCGAGGAGCTCAGGTGTCAGTCCTGATCTGTTCACTGTCTGTGTAGAGTTTTCACCATTTCTGAGATATTTCTTATTAGTTATTCCCTAATCCTCTGATTGTTAACGGTGAGTGTGTGACTACAGGAAGGTCAGGAGTGGTCACACTAATTCTCTCACATTCTAGAGATTTGGTCGATTGTGTGTTGAAAGTCAGCATACCTTATAATGGACTGGCATCCCCCCAGTCCTGAGTACTGAATTAGCCCTGTTGGTGCTGAGAGGGTAAAGCTCACCATGACTTTAAAACTGGATTAAGAAAATCAAAAAAATGGTGAATGTAGGAATGAGAGATTCTGTTTGTGTTTGTGTGTGTGTATGTATGCCCTATGATATAACAGTGTCTTGTACAGGGGTCTGTCCTGCCTCATGAGCGACGCCAGTGGAATAGGCTCCATACCTCCTAATGGAATGGAATAAAACAGTGAGAAAAATAAGTGAATGAACATTTGTGGAACAATCACCTCAGAAAAGTGAGAAGTGAATAAAAATACAGAAACATACAACATACATCCAATCTGCTAAGGTATACAGTGATAAAATGTGGATTGTGCTACAATTAAAATTCAAATTTTAAATTCACAATCTGTATATTCATGAGAATTTCTGGCTTGCATTTATTTTAATCCTTTTCTTGAATTTAGTCACTTCTGAAATCCTACTTTTTATCACTCTGACTCTGATTATCTCAACAAAACATCTCACAAAAGGAGCTCATTTAATGGGGTCAATGGCGACATGTGATACAGACAGAAACATGTCATCCTTAACGTGATATTTGACACTGAAAAGGAAAATGTTTTCAGCACATTAGTAAAGGAAGCACGTCTGCACAAATTTAATTCATTCATTCATTTCGGCTTATCCAGCTCAGACCTTCAGGGAGTGAACGCTTAATATTTGGGGGGCAGGAACGATTGGCTCACAGTGTCAAATACTGCTGAAAGATTGAGTGGTATGAAAAAACAGAACAGTTACCACGATCAGGAGCTATAAGAAGATAATTCACAACCTTCATCATGGCAGTCTAAGCACTGTGCTTAGCCCTAAAACTTCACTGATATGGTTCAAAGAGCTGATGCCTTTCTAAATAAGAAATTAACTGTGATGCTCCAGTACCTTAGCCTAAAATGGAAGGCTGGAAAGTTGTCTATAATTTGAGAATTCATCTTGATCAAGGCCTTGCCTTTTTAGCACTGGTGTGACAGTAGCCACTTTGTAGTTGGTTGGTACAATCCCAGATACAAGCGACATGTTAACAGTGTCTACTACACGAGTAAATAAAGCCGGCGCTTGACTAAGGCACTAGGTGGGGGTCTAGGAAGATGCCGAAGGGTTTATGTTTTTTTTTTTTTGTTTAAGAAAAGCTCACCGACAAAGACAGAGTTAACCGGGACAAGTGCCCAAATTATGTGGTCAGGACTGCACTCAGCCTCAAATCTCACAGATAATGAAGGTTTAGTTATGGTCGTGGCTGGCTCAACCTGTTGATGGATGGATGGACCTCTCTTTAGAAAATAACTGTTATTTTTTTTTCACAGATATCAGATGAAGAACATATTGACAGAATATTTCATGGTTGCAAGAGTTTATGATTGGTGGAAAATAAAACACGCGGATTCCCTCACCATTATTAATAATGTTAGAGAAATGCACAGTTTTAGCCTCGGAAATTGCCTTCCTCTATGAACCCAGGCATTTTTTATAAATATCTGCACGTACAGAAAGAGCTCTCAGTCTTTTTATAGAGACAGTCTGATTGCCTGCCATGTGCTTTCATGGCACGTAGTTCAGGGATGAACCAGGGTGACGAGTATGTAAAAGAAACAATGTGTGATTTTAAAAGAGCGACCTTCTGAAGTTCTCTCTGTTTGCAGGTCGTATCTTACTTAACGTAACCCTTGTCATTTATCTGAGGGCACAACTTACAGGTGAGCCAAATCCTCAGAGGTTTATTGATCACTGAACAATGAACAATGAATTAAAATGAAGAGAGAATGATTTTTCTGTTTTCCTCTGCATATAAAAGTCAATTAAAAAACTCAAACGATTTTTAAACCTAATTCTTACACTCAACAAATATCAGGCCAGGTATCTGATTACTGAATATTATGTATCTCAGCACTGTAAATTTTAATTTTAAAGATGGCTCGTTATTGTTCAATGTACATTTATCTGCATGTCACCTGTATTTTCAACTTTAATGTATTTAAATTCAAAATGCAAGACATCAAAGGGTGAAACGAGAATGGTAGACAAAATACTTTTTCAAACTTTGGATATTTAAAAGCTGAGGTAGAGAAATAAATGCAGACTATCAATGTGAAATTATTATTTTAATTAAAAAACATACACACCGTGTCTGGGAGATTTGATTCTTCTCATGGTGACTTTGTGACTTTTCTGTCTCTTTCTGTCTCTCCAGAGTTTTCTTCAGTTATGTTTTCATTCATTCTCAGAGCCACTTTGTTTCTTTGGATGCTTCTGCCGCTGCTTGTCATATATAAGATGACTAAAGGTGAGTGGACAGCACATACCCTCACATCCCACAGGGGGGTGCTGTTTGTTTAGTAGTGCCCCCCATTCTCAGTGAAGCAGCACTGGACTTGAGTGCAGGAGAGACTGAAACACTGGAGTTTAGGGTCTCAATGACAAATATTTTGAGGGGAGAAACACAAGGGGGTCTGGGAAGTGGAAAGGTCTTTAAGTCAGCAGCTTGCAGAAGAGTCCCTTGCAGAAAAAGGTAAAGAGCAGATAAATATGGGAGATACCAAGGAACAAGAAGACAGAAAGGGGTTGTGAAGCGTCCCAATGTGTATTTCTGTAAGTTTGTCTTCAATGTGTTCTTCAGCAGTAATTACACACTTACTGTTAGTACCAATGGATGTCAAAGAACATCTTAACATTCTGTGGGTTTTAAATTTTTGGTTTTTATTTTTTTAAACTGCAGGTTTTCCTTGCTTTGACAGTAAGAAGGCCAGGTGAGTCTTTCGTCATCAAAGATGAATGTATGTCCCTTTGGATAATCAAGTTATCTTATCTGGCTATGGCTTTTTTATTTCCTTTACAGTGATATTCGGCCAGTTTCATAAATAAGAACCCAATTGTATTGAACATGAAGTGAAGGATTGGAAATTAAAAATGAGAGAAACATTAAAAACTTGTTTTCAAAGCTATTTTTCCTATTTTGGAAACGATAGACAAAAGATGGAAACCAACCTTGGACAGGGTGCCAGGGCACCACATAGCAGGGTCCTGCACAAACACACACATTCACAATCCCATCATCCAGGCCCCTAACTACATTTTAACTTAATCACTTCTACCAGCGTTGTTTTGGCAAGGTGGCACAGTGGGTAGTGCAGCCACCTCTCAGATTTAGTGTCCTGGATGAGAATCCTGCACCTGGTTACTTACTGTCCGTGTGGAGTCTGCACATTCATGCTGTGCCTATAAAAGTTTTCATCCCACATTCCCAACGATGAGCCTGTTAGATACACTGGAGATTCCAAATTAACCCTGCGAGAGCATAGGGAGTATGCATGTGCGAGTGGACACTGTGATGGACTGGCAACCTTCCGTGCGCCCAGTGCTCCTTGGGTATGCTCTGTCACCATGGAACCCTGTGTTGAGTTGATTGGATATGAGAAGGTTCTGTTCTGTTTCATCTTTGTTGTATGCCAACCCTCTCAGATCAGTTCAGTGGAACATATTAGTGATGCAGCTCTTGTTATTCAAGTTTACTTTTAAGTGTTATAATAAAATAAATCATTTAAACAATTGGTAATCAGTAAGTGTGACTTAGTAGGTATCACTGTCTCATCATTTTAGGACCCTTGGCTTCCAACCTGGTCAGTCAACGTATATCTTGATCTGACTGCTCATTTTTGATGTTCACAGATAAAATACATTGTTAGAGTTGTTTTTTTCTTTCTTTTTTTAAGTCATTTTTATGGTTTGTAATTCCGTGTCATTTTGTCTCAGCAAATGTCACATGCATGCCTCTAGTTAGTGCGTGTATCTGCTTGTGTGACATACCACTGCAGTCTTTCCTTTTCCTCTAAGAAGAGGTTTTCTCTTTTTAATGAAAGCACAGTCATTTTCATTGCTGTGTTTGATACGTTGGTTTTGCACTATATTTTAGTTTTGTGCTCTTGTGTTTGTTGTTATTTGTATATTTTGATTATTCTTGTGGTTTTCCCTTTTTTGTGCTCACCGTGAGCTAGTTTATATTAGGCAGTTACTCGCATGTATGAACTCTATGAGGGTCAGCTTGACTTGTGGACTATCAGTATGACCTTGGTAAACACATTTTTAAGGTACTAAAGATCTCATAATGTGTCAGCACTTGCTAACTTCTGTCAAGGCTCTCTCTGTGTTGACCATGGAGTTTACAGCAAATGATTTCATCTGTATTGTATTGTTTGGTCAAGTGGAGATCTGACATCGTTATGATCAGCCTAGGAAAGAAGGTTAACAGTTAAAAACATCAAAACATGTTATTAATAATAAAAAAATATGATTTATATATGGAATAAAGACTAATCAGTCAGTGAAACAAATGATGAGAATAAAACTTTAAATAATAATAATAATAAAAAAAAGAAACTAATAACAGAACAAGCAATATGTTGAAGACCAAAGCCAAGATGAAATCTGTAGCTAAGGGTTAGTGAAACAGGCAAAGAGTTGCACAGCGAGAAAAATCTTCTAACAAATCACAAACAATGGAAATCCAATCAATTTAAAGTAAAACTTACACCTTAACAAAAAGTAAAACATTCTCAAACTAAACAAATAGCTACTGAAATATAAAAAGTCTGAATTATCAGAAGCCACCCTTATTCGGGGTGTTCATAAGAATGCAATGATTTATTACATGAGGTAGAAGTGTATATTAAGTAAGTATAGTTACATCAAATAGTTGAAATATGAATATGTGTGCTTAAAAGCTTAGTCTACATATTTTCAGTTGTAATAAAAATCAGTCATTTGTCTCCAAGTGATTGAGGTCCACAGAAGGCTATGTCCCTAGTAAAGGATTGAAAATAAAATAATAATAACATCATATTCATAATCACTGACTTTGAAAGAGTCTAAAACAACAACTTACATGGTGATGTTTAAAAGTTGTCATTTTTAACTTCTATGAGTGTTTCTTAGAGGACAAGGCCCACCAGTAAAGAATCAAATATCATTTAAATTATCATATGTATGATCAACAAAGCTTTAAACAAACAAACAAGTTTGCACCAATCAAGCTACAGGTGAATAGTGTAACCCTTAACACACCCCACATCTTTACAGATGGAAAAGGTCTCGAGATACGTAGATAGATTTAAAGTCGTTAGCACCACATCTTATTGTTACGTAGCAACTTCCTACATGTAAATACTACAGTTGATAACAGTTTTATCGATTTCATCATATCCAAGGTAAAGGTGCTGGCAACTTTTTTCATCACACAGAATTCCCAAATAAAATCTCACTTTGCTCATTTACTTGCAGTCACATCACGCTATTTGCTGGCTCCTGTTTGCCTGCAGTTTGTCTTGTTTTCCTTTCATTTGTACTTTCGTGGCTCAGACAAACACAACTCCTCTTCTCTATCAACTCTAAATTGTGGTCACTGGTTGGTTTATATAGCATTCCATCAGCAAAAATTCAGATGGTATAAAAAGATAAAAGTGTTATGTCCAACTTCAGCTTACAAAGCAGAAGAGAATTTTGACCCTTCTCTGTCCTTGTCTGTACTGTATATGTAGTTTGACTCCAATACTTTTTAAAATGTATGTTTCTTGTAGAAAAAAACAGAAGGAAATGTGTGCGAACACCCCCGGCAGTGGGACTGTCCAGATGGAAGCATTCGATGGAGAAGGTAGAAAAATGTAATATAATTTATTTTTAATAAGAATCAAAAGTCGACTGGATTATAAGGACAAAGATTAAGTTGCTAAAGTCAATTTAGGGATGAATAAGTTAAAAATTGAATACAGCAGCACTTGTGATGCACTTAGAATGTGGAATAACATGGATGTTTGCAAATTACAAATGAAAGCCTAACCCAATTGCATCCTCATTTCTTCTCCATGATGAGATTAAGGCCTTTTCAGTTGTGTTTAAAAACAAAACAATGTAGAGGGAGATTCACTCGAAAGAGGCCCTGAATATTCTGTAATAACTCTCACTAGGATGAAGCAATCTGAACGAAACAATGTGCAATGTGCTCCTCGGTATATGGAGCTTCAAACAAGCCAGGATGCCCCTGTGTCAGAGCGATGAGGTAGATACCGGACAACCATTGCGACGTTTAACCTCTGTTTGCAACTTCTGGGTATATACCACCCGTAACCCTTCACTCTGTCACTCGATTTCTTATCAGGATGGTAGTGTACAGTATTCAACAGCGCGTCTTCTTGGTGCGGACCTATTGGGTCACCAATTCGTTTAAGTGATGTCAGAATCAACTGGATGATCATGAGTTAATGGAAGGTTACTTCCAACAAGATGCAGCAATGTGTCACGCATCGGCAAAGAGCATGGCAGAAATTGAGTCCTTCTTCAGCAACAGGGTCATTTCAAAGGGGCTTTGACACCTGACACCACCAAATTTCTTCCTTTGGGGTCTGTTCAAATGAAAAGTATATCGGAACAAGCCTTGCACTGTGGAAGATTTGAAGGAAAACATCCAACATGAAATTTCTGCTATTTCCCCCCGAGACGCTTGCTGATACGTTCAGGAACATGGAGTGCCGTATTGAAATGTGTCCGGCTGAAAACGGAAACCACTTCCAGCATTGCATGTAAAGCAATCGATTACACATATGTCAAGGTATAGAGCGGATGTTTTTGGTTCAGATTGCTTCATCGTAATGGGAGTTACAGCAGAATATTTGGGGCCTCTTTCGAGTGAATCTCCCTGTAGTCGTTGGCCAAAGACCTTTCTCAATTTACTTATCTTTACCTGGGAGGACAGTTTCAAGTGTTAATGGCATCAATCTAGGAAATGCTGGTTCACTCTGGAGTGGGAGTCTGAGCAAATCTCAGTAGAATACTGGGTTTTTTAACCCAGCAGTTTTCCAAATATGAATTCTTAACATAAAAGTGTATGCTCTTTGGTGAACTTAACTTTTGTCTTTTATTCCCCAGACGATTGTACAACATCTAACAATGATGATGTCTACAATAATATTTGAAAATGAACAGTAAACAAGCAGGGTAAGTCTACTTCAGCCTTACAGCTCATCAGGCTGACTCCACCAATTTTAAAAGTGTTGTTTTTCTGGAGTTGTAATCTTTTTTTCTTGTGATGGTATGATCATTTATTACTTCTCTAAACATGTTACTAAAAAGCAAAACCATTCTTCTATTTTCATTCCTTCAAAACATTCCTCCCAAAACTCTGAATCTCAGTAGGCACTCCTGGTTTATATGCTGTGGAAATAACAGACAGCTTCATTAATATTTGGGGTGCCAACTTGTTTTGTCCGGTTTAATACATAGGGAAAATAAATGTATTTTAATAAATTTATTTATTCCTGTCTTGGCCGCATTTCCCAGGCTAGTGGACCAAAAGACGAAGGGAAAATTTGCAAGAGTTAATGTTTTCAGGAGCTCCATATCACAGGTGGTGCATCAGCCAAATGATACCGCCATCTGACGACTTGGGGTCCATATAGTCACCAAACTGGAAGGGGCGGGGCTAGGAAATTTCCCTGGGAAGCTTCTCGTTGCTGCTGGGAGAAAATGAGAAAAAGATCATTAGCGATAGAGCCCTCTGTTGTCTTGGCAGGTAATTATATACCTCAATGGAGCCCTGGAGAAAGTCCAGGATGCACTACATATGCATTACAATGTAAAGACTGCAGCATTTAAATGTATGGATAACTCAGAGCTTTACAATTGAAATCAACTGTTACGTTACAGTTTTCAGTCCACTGCCATGTCCCTGCCCCTACACTTTCTTCTCTCGGTCACACCTACTGACTGTGTGTTTCTCTGTTTTGTTTGACAGACGTAACACATTGTGGTTTCTGACATCACAACTGTGGACTGAAGCCATCTGAATATTTTCTACTTGTGAAACCAAACCATTATTTTTAAAATGGCCTCTCTGCTCTGCATGGAGGAGCAATTTGGATGTCTCTGTTCTGGTGAATAGAAAAGCGCAGTAAATGAAAAGAAGAATTTAAAGAAAGAATTTTGTAAGAATAAAACCACTGAGTGCCATGCAAGGGATAAAGTCGTGCCCAAGTCTCTTCAAAATGGTAACAAGTCGAGATCTGGAAATTCTTAGGCTGCTACCTTTAACCAAACTGCTAGAGAATTACACCGGCACAGTTGTCATAGTCAAAAGGGTTTCTGTTCCTTTTAAGACTAAAGAGGCTCAGTTCTCCTCACCTTAAGTTAAACGCTTTTTACATTATTACCCAAATGTTATTTATTTGACCTGAGGCCCCCCTTTTCAGTGATTTTTCTGCCCCACTTTGTCTATGCAAAGCTAAACAATTCAGGTAAATGCAGCCGCCCAGGTTTCTCTTTTACTTTTTCTTATTGCTTTGTTTGGCTGATTAAACGGTTCAGTTCCATATTCTGTATCAATAATCAATTAATGTTCTGATTCCTGTGTTTGCCTCATCCTTCCTTCTGTGAATACTAAAACATACTGTAAAAATTAAAATGATAACTAAACAAATAAATCAATTAAGACAAAACTGGATGCTGCCCATGTCCTGTTTATTAGATATTTTTGAACAAATCTGTCGCCTGCTAGTGCAAGTTTGGTTGAACAAACAGGCAGCAGTAGATGTGAAGTTCTGAGCTCTCATGTCCTCTCACCTTCTCTTTTTGCAGGTAATTGGATGATGTGATTGGTTTGTTCCCTGGAGGTGTGGCTAGGGGCTGATGTGGGTGGGGTTTCCTCTTCACTTTGGAGAGAGCTTGTTGTGAGGAACAGGACCGCGCACATCTGCTTCTGGTGCCCCCTTAGTGTTGTGTCAGTGCTGGCACTTGAGCAAGGCCTTCAAAGTGCAATTGTACTGTTCAATGGCTGACTCTGCTCTCTGACCACAAGGGGATGTGAAATATAATAAATTCCTAATAGAGGAAATGGTATAAAGCGAAATAAAGAACAACAGGAAACAACATTCTTGTTTTGAATGCATTCTTAAGGCTAGTTTTAAAGCGTTAATTTTATATGTGTACTTCATTTTATTACATTTAACATTGGACATTATAACAGCACAGTGACTAGAGTTGCTGCCTTAGAATCTAGAAACCTCGGTTCATTTTTATCTTAATCACCTTGGACCATGTGAGATTTTCAGGGTAGTACAATATTCCCCCAACTTTGTGTAACAGGTGTATAAAATAATAATGATGAAATAATAATGTTAACAGTGTGGGAGAGTTTATAAGGGCTTAAAATATATAA
>JANRMT010062797.1:888812-903698 GCA_026402145.1 Polypterus bichir lapradei | reverse complement strand
GTTTCAGTGAGGAATTATTCAAACTATAATCATTACTTATAATTTTTACAGAGAAAACAGACATTATATATTAAAAGTCAAAAGTAAAAGAAAAGGTACAACCTAAACAATTCAAATCAGAGTCCAAAAAAGAAAGCTATATCCTGGTATAACCAGGAGAGTGGGGGAGAGAAAGATATTTGTGTATCTTAAGGAGTCCATTCTCCTTAATCCAACTAAAGTTTCCATAAAAAGATGCACCACAATGAAGCAGGCCTGGTCCGCTTGCCCTTTCATCCTTAGGCAGCATACCATTTCCAGTGCATCTTCATAACTTACCTTTTCATAGCAGACATCGAGGTCTCATATTAAAAACCTATGTCATTCCTCCATTTTGAAAACATGTATATTGTCTGTCTTGCTACCATCCCACTCCACATCTGAATGTACTGTATGTTTGCCTCTTATAAATAGGTGGTTTGTTTTAAACCATGACTTGATGCTAAATATTAACTGACTGACTTTAGCCAAATAATGGATGATTGAGAATTTACCCTTGGTTTTGCTATTCCATCAACCAGTTTACTTTACACTAATTATGAAGTAAAAGTTGAATGACAAAGTCCTCAAAAGCCCCCATTTCACATTTCTTACAGGCATATACACATTAATTAGCTTATCTGAGCTTAAACATAACAAGTAACACTTCTTCCTAATGTTTGCTGTGCATTTATATATTTTTCCCAGAGATCTCCGTATTAGCATGTCTAGTTGTGCTTCGAAATTCAATGCTTCTTTAACATGCATTTTTATTCCATTCAATGTGTTTAACTGATGGTTCAAAAGAATAACAAGTCCAGAGGATCCCTTTTTTAAGCTTTTCTCATATGTTTATACTTTTCATACTTTTATACCTTTCTCACGAGTCTCTCAATCACTTGTCATTCACCTGTACCTGCTCTCCCCTCCCTGGCTGTTCCTGACAGCATGATGTCGTCATTGAGCCATTAAAGGCAATGCTAGTTTGCCCTTATTAGAATATCTGAACAATGTAGACAAGAATAGGGCATTCAACCCAACACAAATTGCCGTTCCTATCCACTAAATTCTTTCAAAATAGCATCAAATCTAGTCTTGAAAGTCCCTAAAATTCTACTGTCTGCCATACTACTTGGTCACTTATTTCATGTGTTTGTGGTTCTCTGTGTAAAGAAAACCTTACTAATGTTTGTGTAACATTTACCCTTAACAAGTTTCCAACTCTGTCCCTGTGTTCTTGATGAATTCATTTTAAAGTCACAGTCTTGATCCACTGGACTAATTCCCTTCATAATTTTAAACACTTCAATCATGTCTCATCTTAATCTCTTTTTGCGTAAACTGAAAAGGCTCAGCTCTTTAAGTCTTTCCTCATAACTCATCCTCTGTAGCCCTGGAATCAGCCTAGTCACTCTTTTCTTGACTTTTTTTAGCGCTGTTTTGTCCTTTTCATAGCCTGGAGATCAAAACTGTACACATAACTCCAGATGAACATAACCTCCTTGAACTTGTACTCCACACATCAGGGCGCTATATTACTTAACACCATGTTAGCCTTCTTAATGGCTTCTGAACATTGGAAGTTGAGAGTGTTGAATCCACTATGTCTCCTAAATTCTTCTCATTAAGTGTACTTTACATTTTCAGACCTCCCATTGGGTTTTCAAACCTAACATATTTACTTCCTACTTGTAATACTTTATAATTACTTACAACTTTAAATTTCATGTGCCACAAATCTGCCCAAGCCTGTATGCTTTTCAAGTCCTTCTTTAATGACTCAAGTGTTTCCATATTACAGGTATGTGCCAATCCAGCTATCTTGGTATCATCTGCAAACTTAACCAGCTTGTTTATTCATTTAAAAGCTAAATGTTCTCTAAAATAAAACTTACAGATTAAATATTATGAGTCTCCTCTATAAATATAAAATCCAGTATCTGTCTGTCTGTATGTCTGTTCGCTTTTCACAAGAGAATTACTTAATGGATTTTGCAACTTCTCTCATTGCGCTATGAATCATAGTTCGCTTGCAGTACCGATTTATTTCTAGAGCCTCGCCAGCCTTGGGCCTTCCTTACATCCACTTAGCTAGCAAGCAAGAGAACTACTTAACAGATTTAGATCGGGGTTTTTTTCTATAATTTGCTTGAACATTTTGATTTTGTGACTTCTCTCATCACGCTAAGAATTATAGTTTTCTTGCAGGAGTGATATATTCACACTTAGCCAAGACAGAGGCTGCAGGCCGAGAAGAGGAGGAAGCATGACGTCAGGAATAGGGAGGCCCTCCTTACTGTCCTGTTTCACTATGACTGCTAGCATTTAATAAACTGAAAACTTCAATTTTTAAACCCCAGTATAGTTTCTATAAGGGTTCCCAATTCCTGGAATTCACAGAAAATGTGATTTTTTTTTAAAACAAGATTTTTCTATAATTTAAGTCTATAGTTAAGCTAATTTGTAGTAAAATTATCTTATATAAATCTTGCTTTACTGTATAAACAACATGCATCCATTTATAACTGTTTCAAAAAATATTAGCTGTTATTTACTCCCGTTATGTCAATATTTTCTCATTATGGCTTGTAGAGAATACTGGGGTGGGCTGGCACCCTGCCTGGGGTTTGTTTCCTGCCTTGCGCCCTGTGATGGCTGGGATTGGCTCCAGCAGACCCCCGTGACCCTGTAGTTAGAATATAGCGGGTTGGATAATGGATGGATGGATAAAACTTGGTTAAAAGGTTCTTAGTAAGAAATTACATTTTATTAACTTTTTAATCATTTGCATACTAATTGTAACAGACAGGCTACTTCATGTTGTAGCACTTTTGGTAGATTGTAGCACTGCTGGTTGTGTAGTAAGTCTGGCATTAACAGTTCTTCAGAATTTCAGTAACTAAAGCAACAGCAAAAAAGTGAAAGATTTAAGATGAACTCTGAGAATATAGGGGTAAATAAGCAGAGCCATTTGTATCAGGAATATGTCCTTTGTATCGTTTCCATAGTTTGTGGTAGGCCTATAAGATGTGGCTCCTTGTTTGTTGCATGGCTTTGCTAATTTTTGTAGCATATTTTCATATAAAGGATGTCACTCAAAGTGCTTTACAACGTGCCAAAGAAGTAGTCACATGCAAAGAAAAACAAGTTAAATTTAGATAAGAATAATAATGAATAAATAATACAGAAGGGATAAATAAATAATACAAACTTGTGTAAGAAAGATATATAATTAAGAGAAGTAGAGCCCTTACCATAGCGGGTAAGGTCTGATAAGGTGAAATGGCCAGGGTGGACAGAAAAAAAAAAGAAAAAGCTCCAGACAAGCTTTTGTAAGTTGCTTTGGATAAAAGCATCTGCCAAATAGAGAGAGAGAGAGAGAGGTTAGGAGCATGCACTGATACAGTGATCTGCCAAATAAATAAATGTAAATCTAAAAACAACAAAATATAGGGGTTCCAAGGACAAAAGACCTCCCTGACCTCAGTGGGCGTTCTGACTAATATAAACGTTCTTAAGTTGTTCTTTATTGTTGTTTTTTTTAGGGTTCGTCTTGGAGGATTTGATGCAGTGGGTCTTCTGACAAGTTGGGATGTCTGCTTTCATTCAGACATCACAGTCGGTTCCACAGGACTTTGATCAGGTGGTGGAGGCATTGTACATGGTTCTACACCACCACCACGGAAGAACTGGAAAAGAAGAAAGAGAAAAGACTGATAAAGATTCAATCAAGAGAATTTTAAATCTGTGTGTGTCTACGTTATTATGGGCAGAGCTAAAATGAAGCTACAAAAAAAGTAAAATTAAAAAGTGGGATTTTAGGAATTGCTCAAAATTTTCCACAATATTAGCCTGGTGCATCTCACTTGGTGACGTATGTAAGATTATTAGTGCATAATAGCAAAAGGCTGCCTCACCAGTACTTTTATGCTTGGGTCTTGGAATTATAAGAAAGCCGCTATTAGAAGATCTAAGGCCACGACAAAAAAAGAAACATGCCCAACAAAGTGTCTGAAAAAGTCAGAAAAAGGTTTGGGGATCCACCACGTATATTGCGACAATAGCTATTCAGATATAATTAACACCTGAGTATTTTCTGGGACTGAGTCCAAAACAGGACTGACTAGAAAGGTGAGGTGGTTGAACTTTATAGGCGGTGAGCAGGAAGAGGCGGGTCCATGAGAGAGTTGGCAGAAGAGAGAGCAGTAGGAGGGCGTGGTCAGGAAGAGGATGTGGGGGCTGGTTATGCTTTAGCTGGGCTTCCCTTCTGGCGATCTGTAGAAGATGCAGAAGAGACATTAGTGCACTTCATCAACC
Source organism: Polypterus bichir lapradei (assembly GCA_026402145.1). Classification (NCBI taxonomy): domain Eukaryota; kingdom Metazoa; phylum Chordata; class Cladistia; order Polypteriformes; family Polypteridae; genus Polypterus; species Polypterus bichir. The sequence continues at coordinate 899,363 of JANRMT010062797.1, read as the reverse complement.
CCTGACTCCGCATCTTACCCTCAGTTAAGACCTTAGACTGCCTCCCAAGCACACACGTGACACATCTTTTTCTTTTTCTTTTCTGACTTTGTTAACATTTTCCTGACCTTTCTTTTAAATATTCCCTTTAACTTAAACAATGGATTGATATTCTTCCACTCTTTAAACCACTACCTGATTATGACAGTTTACATTCATATCCAGTCCAGCTGCCTTCCCTATTTCTTTAATATACAACAAAAAACAACTAACCACAAAAAAGCCAAATATTGAGAAATATTTTATTTCAGAATAAACCATTCAATCTTCACTGACAGAATCTTGCTAGTCACGTAAGGGAAGTGTCAATATGAGAGTTAGAACTTCAAACTGCACAGACAAAGCCTACATCATCACAATAGATTAAATATTACTAGTTTTGTGATATCTCAACAAATTAGCAAACATGGAAGTCCACTCACTGATGCTGGCTATGTTAATTAGTGTCTTGTCAAACCGGTAAAAAAATCTCTATGCTGATTTCAAATATTAAAAATAAACATTCAAGATATTCTGTTATCTGCAAAGACAGTCAGAGACAGAGAGGGGCTGAGCTGTCAGCTGATCACTATCTGGTTGTATGTTAGACCAGATGGCAGGAGAAGATGCCAAACACACCAGGCAGACCCAAATGTATGGTGAGGGTGTGCTGGGAATGTTTGGCATTCTGAGGGAGGCTTAGGACGTTTGACCTGAATCAACCAGGCTCCATGACTCCAGTGCTAAGGCTGATGTATATTGATGTAAGGTCATTGGTGTCAATCATGACAGTAATCCCCAAATCTGTGCTGGATGCCAGTGGTCAGACTAAACAAGTCTCTTTGAGATTGGTTAGATTGAGGGACTCCAGAGGCTGTTGATGGGTGCTAGCAGGCCTAGCAGAGCATGGCAAGGGCAATTACAGAAGTAATCTATGATGTCGGCGAAGTTCAGTGAGGCCATGGAAAATGACTTTTGGTTGGCCTCCAAATGATTCTGGAAAACTGCCAGGAGACTCAGCAGTGTGAAGCGGTGCTTCATCTATGTGGTTCATATCAGGGAAAGAGTGCTGCTGACCTCACCTGAGGATAAAGTCAGGCAGTGGATGGAGCACTTCGACAACCTCCTAAATCCCACTGACTTGACCCTTTTTGAGGAAGGAGAGTCAGGGGACTCGAAGGGAGACTCATCCATCACTGGAGCTGAAGTTGCTGAGGCTGTTGAAAATAAACTGCCAGGAGACTGATGATATGCTCACCTAGGTCTTAAAGGCTGGGGATATTGTGGGGTTATCTTAGCTGACATGACTCTTCAATGTTGTGCAGAGGTCGGGGGCAGTGCGTCTGGATTGACAAATTGGGGTGGTGGTCAACATCTGTATGAAAGAGGAACGGAGGGTGTGTTCCAATTTGGGGTAGATCACACTTCACAGTCTCCTTGCGAAGGTCTATTCCAAGGTTCTGGAAAGGAATATCTGGCTGTTTATTGACCCTCAGATTCACAATAAGGATCTCATCCTGATGGAACAGTGAACCAGCTTTTTACCCTCATGAGATTCTGGATGGTTCATGGGAGTATGCTCTACCTGTCTACATGTGTTTTGCGGACTTGAAGAAGCTATTTAACGATGTCCCTTGGGGGTTCCTGTGAGGGGTTCTTATGAGTATGGGGTCAGTGACCTGCTGTTGCGGGTTATTCTGTTCCTGATCAACCAGAGGGAAAGCTTGGTGGTTTGCATTACTGGTAGTCAAGTAGACTTGTGACTAACTACAACCTGTGGATTGTATTCATGCTATTTAAAAAGGAAATCAAGACACAGAGGAACAATTAAAAGCAGTCGAAAGGGGGCAAAACCTTAGAAGAGGAATGGTGAGGTAAGGAATGGGGTCAAAACCAATTCATAACGTGCTCTTTGACTTTATCTTTAAGTTGAACCTTCTGTACTGATCCTAATCCTACTGTACAGCCATCCCATACTGATAATTTACTGTTATCAGTACATCTTCATTAAGATTCTTTATTTTCTAGTAATTTTTTTGACTTACTGTTTTAATAATTTTATATTATTATCGTGAATTGTGTTTGTGTTTATTTTACTTTGCCAAATTTCCCAATGGGGATTAATAAGGTTCGATCAGTGTAAAGTGTCTTGTGACAGAGTGCTATATAGAATTGCTTTGCAATAAAATTGTGTGCAATAAATTTGGCATAATTCAAAAGATATTCCTCCTGCATCTTGTGGTTTTACTGAAGACTTATTTAAACACAAAACAAAGGTCAAATCAAAAAGAGAACCCATTGTTTTGAACTTGTAAATGAAGATAAAAACATTTCTGTTGCTTAAGATGAGAGAACTGCTGACTTGTATAACATGACACCTCCTTCATAAGGTGAGCCCAGCTTTGACACATCAAGTTCATTTCTCATGTTAATCTATGACATGTTCACACATTTAGCAGAGACAATTTCTGAACAAGGTGGGCCACAATCACTGAATTCCATTTCTAGGGCCCGAGACACATGTGTATCCCTATCACAGATTGTGTGATGTTATGCATTCCTGGTATGTCCCATAGGTGATCATTTTTGTTCTTTGATATCTTGAAATTCTTCATTAGAAGTGATATTTTGTGAGCTCCAAGGTGGTCTTCTGTTCTGAATTTCTTCCAGACTTGGATCATACTTTGCCAGGACAGGCTTTGATCCCCCATGACTCCAAAAAGATTTTAATTGAGTTCAAAAATTGGATGGATAGATGGATGACATTTATAAACTGAACCATCCATGTGAGAGATGTAAACCAGTGAAACGGAGAAGGTAAACTCTGAGCTCAGAGGTTTTTAATAGCTGGCTGAGAGTCGAGGCTCTTGCACTGAGTGCCATCATTTTGTTTATTTGATATCCCCTGTAATTTACACATATGTCATACACAAGAAGAGGTGAGAAAATGATTCATGCAGTGAAGCACAGCAAAGTGGAACATTGTGCAAAGATGAGTGTGCATGTAGAAAAGAACTGAAAATCTCATACTGACCTTTAAGTATTTGGACATTCTTGATATCCTTCTGCTTTGAAGCATTCTGACCTATCATTGTTTACACATGTCTTAAACAACTATTATCATACACCAATAATTTCTGTATTATCTGTATCTATTATTATTATTATTATTATTTATTTATTAAATTACATATCTAATGACTATATTTATGTATCTAGACTGCAAATACCATACATTGCATCAATGTTCATATTGTTAACTACACGTCAATATTGCTGCTATTTCTTTGTCTTGTCTTTGCACAATGTCTTGTCTTGTTTGTGTTTTCATTTTAAGTTTAAATTTAAATTTTTATTCCATTTTTAATTTATTATTTGTATTTCATGTTGTTACACTGTGGACCCTGAACTTCACAATTGCATATGTCTGTATACTTATATATGGTTGAGATGACATTAAAGTTCACATTGACTTTGACTAAAGCCGTACTAGTGAGGTTAGAACTTTGCTGACTGTAAATTGTCAATTGATGACATTTTGAAACACTTGGTGAACACGATTATAACAGCCGGCCTGTTCAGGCTTAGGTCCGGAAATGTGCATACTGTAGGGTGGGGGTGTGATTAGGGGGAAAATGGAAGATGTGATTTGAAGTTGTAAATGAAACAAATGACACTTCTATTTCCTCAAGGCACACTACATTGTTGAAATTGACCCCTTAACTTGTAATGTTAGTTTTCCACAAATTTTGAATAAGGTGGGGCACCATAATGAAGTGGGTAGTGCTGGTGCCTTCCTCTTCTGATAGTCTAACTTCTAAATAAACAGTTTTGCATTCCCCATAGGTGACAATGCTTGTTAATTTGCTGTCTTCAGCTCGCCTACTATGAGACTTTCTTCCAAAGCTTTAACCAGCTGGCTTGGAGTGGAGACCCCAGACCTGAATGCCACTGCCATGTTAATGTGAGACCCAAGGTAAATCTCATACGTCATTCACAAGAATATCTGAGAAAGGGAGCCACACAGTGAAACGCAGCAAAATGGAACGAGTTCTCTAGCCGTGTGGTTAAGAGAAGAAATCTGAGGACCTGTTAGATTGTCACTTGATTGTATCTTGAACAAATTTGGCCTGTTCTCGTTTCAAATTTTTACATTTTTGAATAATTTTCAGAGGTATATAGTGAAAACTGAAAACAAAAATGAGTAATTTCCATTAGTTCTGTGATATGTATTGACTTTGAATGAAATCTCACCACAAGCATGTTGAACTGGGCACCAGTGTGCTGGAAGCCTTTCTCAAACACCTTCTTTACATTTTAATGCCTTCCCATTACCCAGACGATCACATGCGGTGTTTTTCACTTCAGGACTTCGAGATGTGCCTATTCTGCTGTTTCCCTTGTGAATGGCCTTTAATAAACATGACAATTTTCCTCGTATTACTTCATTTTTTACTTATTTTTTTTACTTATGATTTACTATTAAATTTACAAAGTCTGATTCATGGCTACTTCATCTCAAGAAACTGACACAATTTACTTAAAAATAGTTTCTCCTGTTTCAGCTCAAGTCTTGCTTTGACTTCCTATAATTTTTCTAACCACATCTCCATCTGTAAATGTAATAATAAAATGAAATAGTAAAAAGGCAGGATATTTATATACAGTAAATGTTACTGAAACTGCTGAGTTTTAGATCAATATGCCTTGTTATTGGTTTTAGAACCACTCACTATTAAAAGGAGTAGCTTGACATCTTTTTTAAGTGGCTTGGACAGACACTATTTTATAGGCTTTGGTAGTTAATGTGGCCTGCTTCCTTTTGAGTTGCCTTGTTCTCTACGAACCAAAGACACTGTGTTTTTTTGAAGTAACTAAGTAAAACAGCTTTTGTTTTGGGACATGGCAGCTCTGCTGGGTCTTTTGGCTGTCTAAAGACCAAACAAAATTCCAAAAGGCGTTCAAGTCCCTTAAACTTAAAGAAAACTAAGGTAACGTGCACACTAGTGCATACACACTTTAAACATATGAATATTTTTAAAATGCATTTAAATTTATATATTAAGGCTCATGAATATTCCAGATGATCAGGTTAAAAGCAAAGTCTATTGTGATAGTTAGGTTGAACTATACAGGAGTTTTAAGAATTGATTTTCAAGGTAAGCCCCTGTATTGGTAAGCCAGGCTACGAGGTGTGGCAGAAAAGTAATGAGACTGGCAACACTGCAAGCGATCTGGCAACGCTGCGCTGTTGTCCTTGATAGAGCACGTGTATCAGTACCCTCCCATAGCTCAGTGCGACTTTCAACTCCTTCCGTTAACTACGTGATTTTTGTGACTGCTATAAGCGAAGTTTTGTTTTTGGTTGTGCGTCACGTAAAATGGAACAGCGGAATTTGGAGCAACGTTGTGCCATTAAATTTTGTGTTAAGCTTGGAGAATTGGCAAGTGTGACGTTTGAAAAGTTAAAACAGGCCTATGGGGAACATTCTTTAGTTTTTCAGGGAGGCCTTCAACTTCGAAAACCAATGAAAACATCGAACGTGTGAACACTCTTGTGAGATCAGACCGTCGTTTAACATTAAGAATGTTGAGTGAACAATTAAATTTGAACAGATTTACCGTTCATCAAATTTTGACTGAACATTTGCACATGCGAAAGGTCTGTGCCAAAATGGTGCCGAAAAACCTCACAATTGAGCAGAAGGACAATCGAAAAAACGCATTCCTGTGATTCCCCAGCCCCCTTATTCACCTGACCTCAGTCCGTGTGACTTTTTCCTAAACTGAAAAATGTCCTCAAAGGACGTCATTTCGGGACTTTAGAAAACATCCAAAAGAGTGTAACGGACATGCTGAAGACCATACCGGTTGAAGACTTCCAGCGCTGCTACCAACAGTGGGAACAACGTCTCCATCGGTGTGTAGCTGCCCAAGGGAACTGCTTTGAAGGGGATAACATTGATGTTTGAAAAAAATAAAAACTTTGGTAAATAAAAAATCAGTCTCATTACTTTTCTGCCACACCTCGTATTTGTGGCTGCACACCACTGCCTATTGACGCAACTGCCTGTGCTCCCAGGCTGCAACATCGACATTTATATGTTCCTTCTAAGTAGCATTCAAGTTCATAAGTCAATGCTCCCTCATGAGTGAATATCTTAATTAATCAAGGTGAAGCAAAACATATTATATCAGCAGGCAATATAAGGATTTAGCAGGCAATATAAGGATTTAAGGGTTAATTACTAAAGGCTTTAGCACTGTGGTTGCCAACTCGAGGCCACTTGCCTGCTTCCAGCTCCAGCAGCTAAGCCCTTATCAGTGAAGTTGAATGTTGTGCTTACCAGCATAGCTACTTATGATTTTAGTTTTTCTGAATGCTGGTGCAACAAGTAATTATTATTTGGACAGTTTGATTTCTCTATGTGGGTCATTCCGGTGTCACCCTGGTTCCAACTTAATGATGAGGACTGATCAGTTAAAAGGCCTTGTCACACACGTGCAAGTAGGAGGTAACTAAAGGGCTTGAGTAATTGTAATTCTACACCAGACCAGGGGTTGGCGAGGTGCGCTGACTGTCCCTCTCAGTTCCTTGTAGACCATTCTCTGAAATCCCACCGGGTTCCGGCACTTCTGAAGATGTCACTCCTGCTTTCAGCACCTCTGAAGACATCATTTCCGGTACAGAAGATGTCACTTCCGGTTCTGGCATCAATGACGTCACTTCCTCAACTGGCATTTAAAGCTGTCATCTTATCTCCTCATATTCGGTTCTGTTTTGAGCTCAGTATTGTGAACAACTTTCTTGAAAATTCAGCCTTTTGCAGCCAGGGCATATTATATGGGTGAATGCCCCAAACCTTTACGATGTCTGATGGTCGACTGTCTGACAGCTTCCAATTGTCAAGACTGAGAATGTGAGAATATAAGGAATGTAAAACATGATCAGATGACGGTTAAAACATGATCAGGTGATGGTCATCTCCAGGGCAGGTGGCAAGTATGACCTTCAAGTCCTAATGATTGTTATGGGAGGACTGATTATTATTAGGGGAAAGAAATTTACAAAGCGAGCCAATTGTTATGAAAACAGTTACAGCATGAGGTCATTATTATGAAGTTCATATGTAAAGTTGATGGCAAGAAATCTGTACGAAATGCTGATGTTTTGTAAACTGCACCCAATCCACTGGGCTCATTCCATGATCTGAGATGGCTTTGTGTGCCCTGCAATGGTTTCCTGTGCTCTGCAATAAAGTCTAAATTCTGACTGCCTTCTTGCAGACGCTACTCATTTTTTCTGAAGATTTCTCCACAACAAAACAATTGAGAAAGAAAAACCAAGGATGCAGTGAAGCTCTTTTAGTGCACATCCCATTTATGAGCAGAATAAGACAGCACTGAGCCTGGCAGGGCCTTCTGGGTATGGGGCAGATCATTGTCAGGATTTCAGGCTGTGAGTGTTTCTTTATTTGTAACGTTTAATTCATGGTGATTGTGGTCTCTTAGTGTTTTCTTCTTTGGTTTTGTTTTACTGTGTGTGTGTGTAACACACTGCTGTGCACGGCTGTTGTTGCCTTGCATGTCACACACATTTGAAATAAAGCTGACTATGCCAAAGGTCCATGTCAGTTTCAGGGTGGAGTTTCAGTAATTTTATTGTTTGTTTTGGAATAAAAAGATAAATTTCTTATTCATAGTTTATAAGTGTCACATAACAAAGATGTCAAATGAAAAATGAAGTGCAGAAATCTTAGTATTTCTCGTCCCGCTGTCCTTTTGGTGTTGCTGTGTTGAAGTTTGTCACCCTGTCTCGTTGGCCTTTCCAATCAGCTCTGTGACACACAAACCTGTTTCTTTGCCCTCCAGGCCTTTGAGCCTTGCTTGTTTTTTAACTTTGAGAATATAAAAACAGTGTACATCCTGATGAATGTTACTTTGTGAAGTTTTAGCATCTGCCTGCATTGAGCACTCTGTCTAAATGTGAAGATTCTGGGTGACTTGAATTAGGAATAATCATTCACGTGACAGACAACCAAGGAAACAAATAACAACACAGAGGTTTCTAAATCTGGAGCTGCTTTCTACTGGCATTACTGGCATTACTGCTGCTTCTTGTCATTCTGCAAAAATAGTTTAGACTCAAATAGTATTCATTATTAACAGGAAACTGAAGATATTTTATTGCCCTTGACAGGAAAACTGCATGCTAGATTCACTGCCCCTCTTTGTGGTGTCTTCATCGTTTTTGATCTTGTGAGTTTCAAGTGTCAGTTTTTTTTGTGCCACAGATGCACCACTTCCTTCTATTGCCTATGCAGCAGTGTGTGACCACCGGTTAAGACAACAGGATGAGACAGTCCGAGGCAGGATGCCAGTCAATCGCAGGGCACACTCATGTACATTCACCCTGTTTGGTCCAATTTGACATCACCCATTAACCCAAAACACACACAAGGATGTGGGAGAAAAAATGTGACTTGAGCAGGAGGAAGCAGCATGACCCACTGTGCCACCATGAAATGTATTTTAAAACACTGAAAACCAGAAGTATAAAACGAGGTGGCGTCACTGAGAAGTTTTAACACATTCAAAGGAGTCGTTTCCTGTAAACTTACAGACTGCAGCTGACTGCTGATGTTGTTCATTTTTATCATCTGTGGTGCTCACTTGAGGACAAGTGCAGGATGATGCAGACCTTTGAATTTTGCCTCCTGATTTGTAAGTATGGGTCTCATTTTTAACTGGAAATTTTGATATTTTTTATCAATGTCAGATACTGGAAATTTGTATTTATTTTTAAAATGGACTTGATAATAAAAATACATCTCAATTGCAAAAAGAAAATTCAGTGCACTTGCTCATATTTGATATGTGAGGTATTACAGAAAGTTGGTGTGAGAGACATGGAGGAACATTGTAGGGACTCACTGACGCTGGCACTCCAGTAAAGCAGTAGAAAGCTTTTCCAACTGGTGGATTGAAGTTCTACAGCAAACATGGCACAATTTTAGGAAACTGGTGCAGAAACAAAATAACTATGTGCAAAATATAGTAATATGCAGAAAATAAGGGCAATATAATGTGTAGAAAAGAGAAATGTGCTCAAGTAAACTCAATGGAGTGAGTTAGCCGTCAGACGCATACAATAAGTGGCACACTGCTATTATCCCAGATCTGCGGGGACCAAGATTGATTTCTGGCAAACTTCAATTGTATTTTCAAAGTAAGTTAAGGGGATTCCTAAGATTAGCCTTAGGGAAATGGTCAAAATCAAGTCAAGTGTGATCAATTGCAGGATTTATGTGTTCCCTTTATAGAAATATTTGTATTTTTCATATTTTTATGCAGGGTCAGCTTATCACAAATACATTAGTTTGGTATTAAGACTTAGAGAAATGGGGTGCAGCTCTTCTGCTAATTATACGTTAACACATTATTTTTTGTAATAAATATTGTATTTTTGTTTTATATGTCTTATCTGTTACACATGTCTTTATCTGTCTCATTTGGGGCCATACAGTCATACAGAGCACAGCACCACACACGTAGTCTCACACAAATTGATTTATCCATGAGCCGACCATCATCATAAACTGCTCTCCTGTTTGCTGAGTCGACACTCGAGACACCAGAACTGTGGCTGTTTATTCCATCCAAGTTTAAGGTCAAGTTCAACATTACTGTCCCGTCCATGCAGTGCAATCAAATTCTAACTTGTGCATCTCATACAGACTGGTGAGAGTAGCACAATATCAACAGCAGACAGTGAATACATTGTCATGTATTAAATACAATTTTAAACAACATATGTACAGTTGAAGGAACACACACCACATCAGCTCAGGTAGTTGTCAGGGCAGGCAGCTCTTGAGCAAGTTTATGACTAAACAATAAAAACTGTCCCTGACTATACTGGTGCAAGTGTTGATGGTTCAGAATGGGGGGAAGGAATTTGCAGGATGGCAGAAATCTTTAATAACACTTAGCTTTTCTGTAGTAGCGTGTGTTACATACTGTATATCCTGCTCAGAAAGAAGCTGCATGGCTGTGAAGTTAAAAACTGACTTCACTACCCTCTGTGTTGCCCTGTGGCACTGGGCTGAAAGGTTGGACTCCATTATACATCTGTAGAAGATGAGAAGCACAGATGGAGATATCCATTGTTCTGAGAAAGTAAAGGCCCTGGTGAGACTTCTAGATATGTTGTGCCCATTTCAGGGTTTAGTTTATAGTGAATCTCAGACATTTTAAACTACAACATCTCTCAACAGCATTCTTCCTAATCTAAGACATTCTCTCTGAAGTCAATGAACAACTCCTAGATTTTCCGGACATTAATGGAAAAGTTATTAACATTAGGAAAGTATCTTCTCAGTGAGGTGTTTCATCACTGCTGGTGATCAGGCCTTTGCCATTAATGCTGTCAGTAAATCAAATGATGGAGCTGGAGCTGTGTGTGGACACACCATCATATCTGAACTTGGAGAGCAGCAGGTGTCTCAGCACATTACTCTGTGAGGTGACAGT
>JANRMT010062797.1:844848-861587 GCA_026402145.1 Polypterus bichir lapradei | reverse complement strand
GCAACTAAAGTCATAAGACAAAGGCCCTATAAAAGATTTGGGACACCAACCCCTCGAGGCAGATGAAGGGTGGTGTCCTAGGACTGTGCTTCTCTGTCATTTTACCTTTGCCTGGTGTGTATTAATAAAAGATTTTTTACTAACTTTAATTATATCTCTCTGTCTTCAGTCACAAGAAACAACACTATAGAAAAAGCGTCAACAGTTTTCTGGCGCCCAACGTGGGGCAGGAGACGGCCGACTGACTCCTCGAGCGGGAAGACCTCAGCGATCTGTCTTCTTGAAGCAGACTGCTGCTACTGTGTACACCGGCAGCAGAGTAAGCAGCTCCGATAAAAGTTAGGACTGCCCTGTCCTGAGACGGCTCCTGCGTGAGGAGTCCCCGGTCTCCTTCTGGTACAACCACGGTGACTGAGAAGGATTTCCTGACAGAGCTGACTAACACCCAGGCTGGGGTAAGTACCGTCGGGGGTTTCCGTAAAAGATAGGCTGGAGGCGGGCTTGCTGTGGAATATAAAAAGTGACTGGGAATAGTAAACGGAAAAGAAATACCTTGTTTTAAGTCACTGCTGTTGGGAAAGATAGAATAGTACACTATCCTCCGGGAATTATAAAAAGGGGGAGTTACAACGGGATCTGGTGCGTGGCACACCCCTAAAGCCCGAATAACTCCATTGGACGGAGGATAGAGAATGGAATAGAAGAATAACAGTTTAATAAAACAAGGGGAATAATAAACAAGTACGTACTGGAAATAAATATTTGCTTTCGCCGTGCACTGAGACAGTAACGAAGGAAAGTTATGGTATTCCACTTCTGGGAATATTAAGGGGAACGTTGGCAACGGGTGAAGTGGCACGCCCAGAAAAACTAATAGTTCATTGAAGACAGAAGTGAGAATAGGACACGACAAGAGGGAATAAATCTGTCACAGCAATCGGGAGGAAAAAGCAAGGGAAAAAATGGGAACACATAACAGCAAGCCTGCCAAACAGTGTCGCGAGGGTTCAAAGTCTTTAATGCTAGAAGGATTATTTTCGGGGGATCAACAAATGCCGAGAAAAAATGGGTCTCCTAGAAAATGAATAGAGAAAAAGACGGGGTTAGATTTTAAGAAGGTGTGTAAGAAGTGGAATAAGCAAAGCGGAGGGCGTTGGCCGTTGGAAGGGATAGGAGACGCAAGTGAAATTCAGGAAATTAGAAAAATCTTATGCAGAAATACACAAGGATGTTGTAATGGTGGGCCGTATCGAATGGACATGTTTGATCGGTGGGAATTAGTTATTAAGGATAGGACTTTAGAGGCAATGCAGAAACAGAACGAGGTATTGAGAGCTAATGAGGGAAAGGTCCGGAAGGAGAAGGACGAGCTTTTATTAGCCCTTCAGAAAGAGGCCTCTCAATCAGGATCCCATACAACTAAGAAAAAGAAACAGGGTCCAGGGGATCCGCTGTACCCAGTCATTTGTTCCCCCCTCCATACCAAGCTCCACCACCCGCCCCAACACATCCCCTAAATGCCCAAGTTCCTGATGAACAATCTGGAGCAGCATTCTTCGATTAACAATATCATTACGATCCCTCTCAACCCGAGGAGGACGAGGGGTCAGACAAGAAAGATCAAAAGCCCCTCCTGACCCAAACTCAAAACCAGACTTACTTCCACCGTTCGCCCATTGCCCGACATACCCGCAGTCATGACCCTCCTTCCGCTTCGGCCCCCCCCAACCTCTTCACTATTTGCCCCTGTCTTTACTTCTTCTCCCAAACCTGCAGGCCCGACCTATTCCTTCTCGTTAATGGAAGTTCCAAACCTTCGTCATGACCCGTCCCAGCCAGCTAGCCCCCAGAACCCCACCACTGTAATGATACACCGCACTTGGGACATAACAGAATTGAAGGATGTAGTGGCAGAACTGTATGATCCTAAAGTGAAAGGTGGGGACAAGTTCATCGAACAACTCGACCAGCTTGATAGCATGTACAAACCAAACGCAGCAGAATGGACTCAAGTTTTACGCCGCAAATTGGGTCCCACCTGGGCATCCGTTAACCATGGGACTCATAATGGGGTTAATTGGACCTGGAGGGAGACTTTACATCGGGGAGAGGGACAGGGAGGAGAGGTTGATTTCCAAACACAGTGGGGCGGACTCAAAGAAAATCTGAAACAGAAATTCAAAAAGGGAACAGACTGGTCCTTAATTTCAGCAGCTAAACAAAAGAAAGGATGAGACAGTCGATGAATGGGGGTTGCGCATACAGGATCTAATGGCCACTCACTCTGGCATAGAACGAAGCGAAGATCGCTTAAGGGCGGCTGTTCCTCCTTTCGTATCAGGGCTGCGACCTGACAAACAGTCCAAGGTCCGAATCTCCTGCATTGGATGGGAGTCTGCCGCTTTTGAGGAAGTCAAGCGACATGCAGAACACGCTGAACGACAGACGAAGCAAAAAGAGTCTGACACACAAACTAAACTTATTGCCGCTCAGCTAAACTACTACACTGCAGGACCTCAATCCAGAGGACGTGGATTCGATCCCCGTACCCGGGGCCGTGCAAGAGGTAGAGGACGCGGATTCTCTCCGATTCGGACCACAGACTCCGACAATTCCCCTGCACATCAGTCAGGTGGCCCTCCATACCGATGTTACCAATGCGGAGAGACTGGGCATTTCCGGCGAGAATGCCCCCAGCACCAACAACTCCCCCTTCCTCCACCTCCACCCCTTTTTCCTGATTCACCGGACCAGCAGTACTGGACATAGGACAGTGCAGGGACCCCCAGCCATTCTTTTCAATTACCATTATTGACTCATAACTCTGAAACTGATCCATTACTGACTTTATTCATAAATGGCACCGAAACTGCCTTCCTTGTGGACACTGGGGTCACCCGCTCCACTCTCTCTTTGGCTATGGTCCCTGTCTCGAACGAAACTGTCACTGTCCTTACAGCCTCTGGAAAACCCCATGTTCTCCGAGTCTCGAAACCACTTTAGGTTCAACAACGATCAGGAGGCTCTTCTTTGTCACATCAATTCCTGATTAATCAACTCTGCCCTGTCAATTTACTGGGACGAGATCTTATGACAAAACTCTCTTTTTCAATCTCCATGACTAATCAAGGATTCTTCTGCTGCACCCCAAAACTAATGTCCCAAAATGCCCATCGCCCAGACCCCTCTTTTGCAGCATGGACTTTAAATGTTTCCCTACACACCATCCTTCTTAAAGCCCTTCACTCCTTTCCCTCCTGCTTGTTTCCCAATCTCCAAGCCCCTGACACCCTACATTGCACTGCTCAATATTTCCCTGCAGAAGTAGACACCCTCTGGCTGGAATTTTTTCTTTCTTCAGGTACCTGCCCCGAAACCCTTCACATTCCTTGTATTTTTATTTCATCCGCAAAAGCTGCTGCACCCGTACATCTTACATATTCACAGAGTATCTTTTATCTCGGAGGGTCAGTGCCTCATATTTCTTTAGCTAAATCAAGCACTGTACATTTGGCTGAAATCGGACCATGGGTAGAACAATGTCTTAATAGAACAGACTGGTTACATGTTGCCCCAGGTGTTTTCGATACCTCAGACCATTTGATAACTAAAGTTGTGCTCCAAACTGATTTTTTAGTGCATCGTGCATTGTGCCGCACTTCCTTTTCTGTTTTTTCATTGCAAACTACTTCCCCTTCTTGGCTCTCTATGCTTCCTGATTCACTGTGGGCCCAGGGAAAGAATGATTATGGAAGGATAGCCCATTGTGAGCCTCTGGTGGTCTACCCGAAATCTTCCTTCCGCCCGCACCATGCTCAGTATCCTCTGTCTCCCGAAGCAGAGGCTGGCATCTCCGCCGTACATTCTGATCTTGTGAAACGCGGTGCGATTATTCCGATTAGATATTCCCCCGTCAATTCCCCTATTTTACCTGTAAGAAAGGCTGACGGTTCATGGCGCTTTGTTCAAGACTTACTACAAGTGAATTCTGCAATCTTTCCTAGGGCCCCTATTGTTCCTAATCCTTCCACTATTCTTTCTGCAATCCCTCCCTCTGCTCGTTACTTTTCCGTGATTGATTTAGCCAATGCTTTCTTTTCTGTCCCTGTACACCCTGATTCTCAATTTTGGTTTGCTTTTACTTTCCAAAACCGCCGTTGGACATGGACTGTCATGCCTCAGGGATATACTGAAGCCCCTTGTGTGTATGGACAAGCGCTTGCTCAAAGTTTAGAAGGGTTCTGGCCAGACCGAGGTAGTACATTAATACAATATGTAGATGATATTATGTTATGCAGTACTACAGAAGACGATTGTGAGCAGGACACTAAAAAATTACTACTATTCCTGGGAGGAAATGGACATAAAGTTTCAAAGGCTAAACTGCAATTAATTCAAACGACTGTAAAATATCTAGGTCATGACATTACAAATGGAACAAGAGCTCTTTCTAGCGATCGCATTAACACCATTCAAAATCTTCCTAGACCTGTCACAAAACAACAGGTTATGTCTGTTTTGGGCATTCTAGGTTACTGCCGGCAATGGATTTTGAATTTCACTGAAAGAGCACAGCCATTACAAAATCTAGCAAACACCCCTGACCTTCCTCTTTCTGGTCAAGTGCAATGGGACGAGCAGGCTGAGAAGGCTCTCTGTGACTTGAAAAGCGCACTATCCTCGGCTCCTGCGTTAGGCTTACCGGATTACTCACGTCCATTCACTCTGTTAGTGGACGAAAAGGGGGGATATATGAATGCAGTTTTAACACAGTTACATGGGGATAAACAAAGGCCAATAGCATATTTTTTGAAAAAATTGGATCCAGTGGCTGCAGCACTTCCGCCTTGCCTTAGGGCTGTGGCTGCCACAACAGAAGCTGTGCTAGCCAGTACAGATATAGTGCTCATGAGCCCCCTAACAGTAAAGGTGCCTCACGCTGTACATTCCATTTTAGTACAGGCTAAGACCTCACATCTCACTACTGCTAGGGCAATACACTATCAGAATGTACTCTGTATTCTGGCAAACATCACGATTGAAAGATGCTCCACTTTAAATCCAGCCACCCTTTTGCCAACAGATAAAGAAGGCGAACCGCATAATTGCCATAAAGAAATAGCAAAGGTTGCAAAGTCTCGAGTAGATCTACAGGAAACACCTTTAGAAACTGGAGAAATTATTTTTGTAGACGGATGTTCTTTACGATTGGAAAACAGAACACCCTCAACTAGTTACGCAGTGGTCCAAGGGGACTGCCTGCTGGAAGCAAATCGAATTTCATCAAGTTTGAGTGCACAAGCGGCTGAACTAATAGCGCTCACCTGAGCATGTCAGCTGTCTGAAGGAAAAATCATAACAATTTATACAGATTCTAGTTATGCCTTTGGAGTCTGCCATGATCATGGGGCATTATGGAAATTGAGGGGATTCAAGACCAGTACTGGCAAGCCCATCCAACATCAAAAGTTAATCGAATCCCTCTTAGAAGTCATAACTAAACCATCAAAGCTAGCGATTGTTATATGTCAAGCTCACACAGGAAAGCAGGATCCTGTCAGCAAAGGAAATGAATTAGCAGACTACTTTGCTAAAAAGGCTGCACACAGTAACACACCAATCTCTTTATTCCAACAGAGAAATGACCAGGACCCTGATAATCAAATTATTTCTCTACAGAGTGCATCCACGGACATCGAAAAGAAAAAATGGTCCAAAGAAGGGTCCCTCTCTGATGGAGTCTGGACTCATAAGCAAACTAACAAACCTTTTCTCCCAAAGGCTTCTTTTCCAGGTATGGCAAAAATAGCCCATGGCCTCGACCATGCTGGGAAAGATGCCATGGTCCGGGATGTTGAAAAACATTGGGAAGCTGTAGGCTTCTCTACATATGCAGAGCAATTCTGTAGACGCTGTGCATTATGTCAAAGGTTTAATGTAGGAAAAGGCACACAGGTAAGTCCCGCCGTTACTCCTAACCCAATGGGTCCGTTTGAGCACCTCCAAATGGATTTCATTGAGCTAACACCGTCTAGAGGTTACCGATATTGCCTTGTGATTGTCAATGTGTTCTCCCGATGGGTAGAAGCTTTCCCTTCTAAGCACAATGATGCTAAAACAGTTGCTAAGGCACTAATAAAAGAAATTATTCCAAGATGGGGCATCCCGCATAAGTTACAAACAGACAATGGTACTCACTTTGTGAATTCCATTATAAATGAATTAACCACCTGGCTGCAGCTCAATGTACAGTACATCATTACTGCAAATATCATCCAAAGTGGGGGTATTGTAGAACGATGCAATGGCACCCTAAAGGCTAAGCTTGCAAAAATTTGTAAACAAACCACTTTATCATGGCCAGACGCTCTGCTCCTGGCCCTAATGGGATTGAGGGGACGGACACACTGACAATTGGGACTATCGCCGTTTGAAATTCTGACCGGACGACCCATGCCCGTTGGCATGGTTATAGGAAATGTGAACCTGCATACCGTGGACAATGATCTTCTCTCTAGTCTTACAGGTCTCCGAGCGTCCCTGAAGGAAGTCCACGAGCAGGTTAATCAGGCCTGGAGAACCAGCCCTCCATCTGAAGACTCGCTGATTCCCTTGGGCACCTGGATTCTGGTTCGAGACACCCGGAGGAAACATTGGCATCAGCCTAGGTGGAGAGGACCGTTTCAAGTTCTTCTGTCCACACCACATGCCGTAAAGGTTGAAGGATTGCCCGCCTGGATTCACGCTTCACACTGCAAAAGATGGCACCCTTAATATACATAATCTTATTGTTTTCCATTCCATTATCCACTTCACGGGTGACACTGACTTTCCAGGTGGAAGAAACTGCCTCATTCCAGATTGATTTTTGTGCAATTGCCCCCTGTACTGGCAGTCAGGAACAATAGGAATGGTCTAACAAATATGTTTGTGTAAGCTACCCTTGGTATGACTCTGATTCAGGTTCCTCCTCAGAGGACTCTGAATGTGGATTTTGGAGCGACGTGTTTGCAAATACAGGACCAAATGACTGGGGTTATGAACCTTGGCAGGCTACACAGTATGGCCTGAAAACTCGATTCTCTATTTTAAAGGGACACGCCCCTCATGAGAATCATTGTAATCCATTAATCATTACTCTGAAGAATCCTTCTCTGCATGATTCAGGAACTTATGTTTTAGCTGCATATGCAAGTGGTTATGATCCCCGAGGACTTTTCCAAATTAAGGTTAGGACACCCGCTCTCTCTCCCCCGTCCCCCTCTCTTACTCAGTTTCTCACCACTGTGTCTCCATCTAAATACCTTAACCAGCACTTTCTCTGTGGAGACAGGCTATGGGGATCAAAATAGATGGTTGCAGTGGGTAATCTATTCAGCAAAACAGGTTAACCGTTCACATTGCTACGCTTGCGCAGCCGCACGCTCTCATTTAGCTACAGTCCCTTTCCCACTATCCAACATTTCTGACCCCACTGGGTTACCTTGTCTTCTCTACTTGATTACTAACCCCAAAATCCCCATTAATTCCGAATGTGCTAATCTATCTTCCCTTTTTCCCCCCACCCGTCATATGATTACCCCCATGTTTCAGTCTCACGAAGGCAATTTCACATGCTTTAAATCAAATGGAACTGCTTGGGTAGGAGAATTACCTTCTTCCTTCTTCTCCCAGACCTTCCATGTTAACTCCTCCTCTTTTAATTCCACTCTTTCAAAATTTTTGCTTTCCCAAACTACCCCTAGTTCGGATATTTGGTGGATGTGCCGCAGGTCAAAACTATTTGATATCTTGCCTTTCGATTGGTCTGGCACTTGTGCCCCTATACAGCTGGTTATGCCTTTCCGATTACTGTCCTTACCCTCTTCACACCCTCCGTATCACCCCTCTTATTCCCAGCTCTCCACTTTTTCCCACCAAACCCGTTCTCTCCCAGACTCTTCTTCCAGTTTCTCCCTACATGGCCCAGGAGTATATATTGATTCCATAGGAGTCCCCAGAGGAGTCCCAGATAAATTTAAAGCCAGGGATCAGGTAGCTGCTGGGTTCGAGTCCATAATACCTCAGATCACCATCAATAAAAATGTCGATTGGATCAATTATTTGTATTATAATCAACAACGATTCCTCAACTAAACAAAAGATGCTATTGAAGGAATTCATTAGCAGTTGGATCGTACCTCTCTAATGACCTGGCAGAACAGGTTGGCCCTAGATATGCTTTTAGCAGAGAAAGGTGGTGTCTGTGCAATGTTTGGAGACACTTGCTGCACCTACATTCCCAATAATACTGCTCCTGATGGCTCTATCACTCGTGCATTAGCCGGCCTTACTGCCCTTTCTAATGAACTTGCCACTAACTCTGGCATCCCTAACCCTTGGGATCAGTGGTTTACGTCCACTTTCGGGTCCTGGGGCCAATGGCTAAAGTCAGCACTTATTTCTTTGGCAGTAGTATTCATTGTTCTTCTCCTTGTTGGCTGCTGCATTATTCCTCTTATTCGCTATATAATATCCAAATATTTCACTGCTTCTATGGCCAAGGCCTATATGTTACACGAGGAACGTATACTCCAATTTGCTTCTTTAGTTTCCTCATCCCCTTCCCCCTCTCCTCCTCCTTCCCCACTTTTTACCTCCGCCGTCTAACTTTCCTTTATTCCTTGTCATACCCAGATTGTTCAAAAGGGAGGAATGTGGAAAAATAATAAACAGTTTGATCAATCTGGTGTATGTGACAAAAGCCATGCAGACCCTGTCTTGTCCATAGTGCACATGACAAGTGCAACTTCTTGTTTCTCCTAACGAACAAAAAACCACAAGTGACCAACTGATGAACTAAAACCACAAGTGACCAACTGATGAACATAAAGGATGTGGTAAATGCTGATCCAAGCAAAATGTTGTAAGATGTAACGGTTTGAAATTCTTGTGCAACTAAAGTCATAAGACAAAGGCCCTATAAAAGATTTGGGACACCGACCCCTCGAGGCAGATGAAGGGCAGGTGTCCTAGGACTGTGCTTCTCTGTCATTTTACCTTTGCCTGGTGTGTATTAATAAAAGATTTTTTACTAACTTTAATTATATCTCTCTGTCTTCAGTCACAAGAAACGACACTATAGAAAAAGCATCAACACCCTGTACTGTAGGGCTTCTCTGGTGCGTGCCACCATGAATTCATCGGTGAGGCCGCTAAATGGTAGCCGCAGGATGTTACTTGTCCCATACAGTGCTGCCCTGGTGAGGCTGCATGGGAGTCCCAGCCACCTCCAAAGAAAGCTGCTGATCTTCTTTTCAAGGGACTCAGTTGTTGAAAACGGGACTGCATATACCAGCAGAGGCCATAAGACTCAGAGTAGGATTGAGTGCTGATAGATCCAGGCTTCAAACCTACCAGGCAGGCCAGACCTATCAACCTTGGTGAGCCATGTCCCAAGCTCCTGGGTGGATTTCTGAATGGCAGCTGTGTCTTTCAGACTTGAGTCAAATACTTTCCCCAAACTTTTGACTGGCTACTCTGTGATGGATGGGATGACTGTTCCCGTGATAGCAAATTGGTACTTATCAGTCACCTTCCCCTTCTTTAGCACCATGGACCCTGACTTGGAAGGCTTAAAACTCATCCTTGCCCATGTGATGAGATAGTTATTTTAGTTGATAATTCAGGCAAGACGTTTATTTAAAAAGTAACACAGACAATCACACTTTAGCAACAGGCCATCATGGGTTTTGACTCTACTGGGCATTGTTGCTTATGACTAGCATGATTGATTTTTGCACTAATTAAATAACAACGTTTGAACTTTGGGAATCTTTTACTAGCAGAAGTACATTTTATATGTGCGTTCATGCAGGCCCGGTTCTGCTGGTCGTGAAAAGGGTGCATGCACGAAGGCGGCTGCTCATAGAGGGCGGCCGCGGCCGGCCTCAACAAAACGCAGGCTCGGCGCAGGGTTCGTCTTTTCCCGTCGAATGTCGGAAACTTGCTTCAAAAAAAACGGGCAAGTCACAACACGTGAATTGTGGCAGCTCAAGTACGCAGCACATCAATCAAAAGGTTTTGTAGTGTTAATTGGAATTTTACTGACGAATTAATTAAACTTGTCGCCGATTCGTTAAATGCGTAAGTCAAGTTTTCTTCTACCTACGAAGAAATTTTCTTTAATTTTTTTTGACATTAAGGAAATTGCAAAAATGTTTAATTTTAAATACACTGGTTTAAAAAACAAGTGAAGGTATTATAGGGTGAGGGGGCGGCTGAAGTTAAATGGCACGATGGCGGCCTTGCCTCTAGAACCGGGCCTGTATTCATGTACAATTCATAGTGTATATCTATTTTTCTATATCCTGTATTATATTTGGTGTTTCAATGTAATATTTTTTCTTTTTATTTGCATGTCATTTTATAAGATTTTACAACTGAATAATATTTGTAAATTGTGTGTTGTGTTGTAAGCTTCTAAGAGGATGTGTTCTTTATTAGAATACATTTAAATAAACTGACTACTCCATAGATGTTACAAGGATGCACTGACTGCTGCAAAGATTCAGTTTCACAAACGTTCGTGGAAGCTGAGAACAGAAACAGTCATTAGTGGCCAAACTCCAGCAGGTCAGACAGATCGTCCATATCGTAATCTGCCAACTTGCTACTGCTGAAGTTCAAGAACCTAAGCTGGTAAAGACAAACACTAAAATGAGAGCAGAAACCTGATGAATATCTAGAAGAAGCAAATGAGGCCTCTTTACATTTGGTGTCTGGTTTGGCCAAGATTGTTCTGTATCATCCAGTGAAATAAAATATAAAAAAAAATAAACGCACACACACACACGAAGGAACACAATAGGCTGACACTTCTGAATACCTTTTATCATAACTGCGGAGACTCTGCTTCATTTTGTGGTACTAATTGACCATCAACATTAAAAGAAGTGACTATGTTCATTGTTTTTTACTGGCTTTATCCACAGATGAGGTAGACATGACTGCACTCACTAACTGTGTTAATGAACTGAGTTTCCAGGGTGTTGAGTCCCCTGCTGCACAGACAAACACAATCTGTCACTTACAAATGGCTTCAGGCCTACTGACTTCAGATATGCCAGTGCTTCTGACTATAAAAGGAAGTGACTGGTTGGTATCTGATTAATTTATGCTTAGCATTTCTTGTTTTTTTTATTTCCTTCTTAGATTCTGAGCTTAGTTCTTTGAAATGTTGTTCTTACTGGAAATTTTCTCACCATAGCCGTTACAAACACAATTCTTTCTACCCTAAGATTTTTACTTCCTGAATCTAATCCTAAATTACAGTATTTTACATTGAAAAAGTAAGTAATGTTTTATGAAATATAACATGTCACCTAATATATTGGTTTTCTTGCCCAGAGGGGACTGGGCGGTCTCATGGTCTGGTATCCCTGCAGATTTTATTTTTTTTTCTCCGGCCGTTTGGAGTTTTTTTTTTGTTTTTTCTGTCCATCCTGGCTATTGGACCTTACTGCTATTCTGTGTTAATTAATGTTGCCTTATTTTATTTTCTTACTGTGTCTCTTATTTTTCTATTCTTCATGATGTAAAGCACTTTGAGCTACATCTTTTTTGTATGAAAATGTGCTATATAAATAAATGTTGTTGCTGTTGTTGTTTTCTGAGACAATGATAAACTCCATTGATGAATAACCAGTAAGTTAAAGAGCTTAGTTGTAATCTTAAGACTAAACCACACTGCGTGTACCCTGTGATGGACTAGCAGGCCATCGAGGTTTATCGTCTGCTTTGTGCACAATTCAGCCACAACACCAACAGCATCTTTAAAACCAAAATACAGACAGTCAGAAGAAACCAACTGTTGAACCCTCCAGCCCATATATTTAAATGTAAGCCTTTTATTATTATTGTATATTTGTCTTTATTCAAGGCAACTTACAAGATCAAGACAAGTTAAAACTCTTTAAAGATGCTGCTGTTGGTTTTATATGGCAGTGAAGGGTATGAAGATTAATTTAATATTGTGTTAAAAGCTAAAACT
This sequence comes from Polypterus bichir lapradei, assembly GCA_026402145.1. NCBI lineage: Eukaryota > Metazoa > Chordata > Cladistia > Polypteriformes > Polypteridae > Polypterus > Polypterus bichir. Next base: position 849,556 of record JANRMT010062797.1, on the reverse strand, counting down.
AACTTACTAAGCTTTTGCATAATACAATTATTTATCAATGAGTGTGTTGTAATGGACTTATTTATTTTTCAAAAACTTTCCTGTGCTTATTGTAATGATGTCAGCCCATCTTAGTTTTTTTTGGGGTGACAGTTTTGAATTAATTGTTTCATTTTGACGTCTTTTTGCCCTGCCGCATTAACTTTCTGATAGGCACTGCCATTTTCTTGCACATTGGACATCATTTGCTGCATTGTGACCCCCAGAAGTGGTGACATGTGACATCATACTGGTAATGATACAACAGTCAGGGTCTCACATGCCATGAATCCAAATCTTCAGATATTCTACAAGACCTCTGCAGTGTAAGATTTGGGGGTGTCGCTTTTCTGGCTGTTACCTTTGGTAATCCAAGAGTGAGATTTGTGTGTTATGTTTTGGGTTCTTCTATTTCAGAACATTTGAGGACTTCCTAGTTTGACTCCGAGTTTTGTTCTAGTCCATCTCCTGATCTGGTTGACTCACTTTACTGCCAGCCTTCTTACTATCAGCAGCACACAGTGACACCAGTATGAAGACATTTTGTTTGATGAATTGTGTACTAGAATTACTGTAAGTCTCATAAAAGAAACCAGCTTCTTTTATCTCTAATTATTTTTCGATGGTGGGACATTTGTGTGGGACCAGCAGTCAAACTTTTGGTCAAGACATGTTTATGGTTCAACTGTTATTTTGACTGTACTGTACTGTATTAGATTTAATTTAATACAATGTAATAACTCTACTAGCATTAACTACAAAACAATATGAGGCTTCACTTTAACTTACATATTGCTTTAAAAACAAGATAAACAGCCCTAGTGTTTAAAAACAGCTGCAAAACGGTCTGCCTGTGTTTGCCATCATACTCTTCTTGACCTTTGGTTCTCAGTTCTTCTCATTTACAGTCCAGGAAGCTCAACTTGACACCCATTTTCACTGCTGTTTGTGTTGAGTTTGCATCTTCTGCCCATGTTTGGTGTTTCTTTTACAGGCAGTTCTCGTTTCTCCTCATTACAAAGATGTGCACAACTGACTGAGTGGCTGCTCTGTATGTGTGAGATTGGGCATTTCCAGCCATATGAATTAAAGTGGAAATCTCCATTCCCGTTATCCAGAATGAGTCAGTTTCAACTTATATTGTGATTGGCTGAGAAATAAGGCAGTTAAAATCTTTTATGAAATTGATATTTTAATAAGATCCCTGAAAAGCTCTGAAATACGAGTATTCTGAGGGGAGCTAACAGACAGTCGGTGTGATGCTCTGTGATGTCCGTGTAAACCTCATCTCATTCCTAAAGTTTGTTTTATTTGCCAGCCAGTCCTCCATTAAAATACAACATAAGCAACACTGAAGATCATTAAAGCATTTTAAAAAAAGAACACCTGATCTGTCAAATGTCTTCTCATTGTTGCCACAGACTGGTAAGTTAATCAAACAGGCCATGGGAAAACTTTCAGCTTTCTGCCTCCTGTGCAGACTAACAAGCAATAAAACCTTCAGTTCTGCTACAGAAGTTCGAGACAACAGTTTTATAATCCTTCTTGCAAAACTAACCCATTTATTGAAAATTTTATAAAAAAAAATGGGTTGACCTAGAATTTATCAGATTAAGAAATTTTTAAAACAAAAGCAACATCAAAAGAAATGCTGCTGAACAGATTTTAAAAGGAAACAAAACAGCTGGGAGCAGAGCACCCAAAGATCAAAGGTCGTGTGAGACCACCAATCAGCTCGACTTGAGTCACACATTCAAGTATCTATTAAAATCCTGAAACACACTTTGTATCGGAACAAAAATATGGCACTGGCATGGACAGACATCAATATTAGACGTGTATGTAAGTCATAACTATACAAATACTAAAATGCGGGTTGCTGAAGGTTTATTGTAATTATCCATAGACATTAAATTTCTGCAACATCCTAATTTTGCTAAAAAGTACAGCTACCCCTGAATAACAATTAGCTAACTGACCAATTCATGTGTCATCACCCTGAATGATTTTTCTTAATGACAGAAGACACATTTTTGCTGAAACTTGTCTTCTATGTTTACTTCTCATCAATTTGCTTGCCTTTCCCCTTCCAATAGAAGAACGGCAAATTCACAAATGATCTTCCTGCCAAGCTAAGAGATGCCTTGTCAGCCCTCTGGGATAATTAACATTAGACGTGACAGACCCCACAACAGAACTTTACACTAATCTGCAGTGGTCTCCAGCCAACAGTGCAGCACACTATAAAATACCCCAATGTCCAGTGGGCCGAGATCATACAGTATTTGATTTTCACTTTTTCTGGGAACATGGATATCTACATATCATTTCCGGGATCTTTATTTTGTATTTTCCTCTTCTATACTGATATTTGGTCATAACTTGATGTTTCTTACATTGCCATTTTGAAGATTTTAATTCAATTTAGCTGATAAAATAAGTGAAACCCTAACAACTGACTGCAAAACAAAATGATAAAACGGCACCATCACTGATTCCATGCTATAGCTTAGACCAGCGTTTCTCAACCTTTAAGTATTTGCAACCCGAGTTTTCATAACAGTTTTAATCGTGCCCCCACTAACATTTTTTTGAAATGTAGATGCATATTTTATTATACCTACTTAACTTTTATCGACATTTATCTAACTCTATATTTACTGTTCTAGTATCAGAATGTAGTTTAAGTTAATTTGTTTTGGTTTCAACAGATGTTTTTCTTCATATTTTTGATTCTTGTTTTCTTTTCTTCACATCTTCGCGCCCCCCTTTTTGTTACTTCATGCCCCCCTAGGGGGGCCGCCCCACAAGTTGAGAACCACTGGCTTAGACAGTAGGGGTGAAAAAGAATAAACAGAGAGGTGGTAAGAGCATTAATTTGGGAAGTTACGTGTTACACCACTAAGCTGGAAACTAGAAACAGAAGCAAAGCCAAAGGCATTAAAAAATTTCCAAATCACTGATCATCAGCCATCCAGCTTCTGAAGTGCTTAGTGGCAGAGAGTCACTGATTAGCTTTGAATGATACAGTGTGACTCATTTATGCACAATGCAAAGAGGTCGAGATAAAACAAATTATAATCTACAGGTTAAAAGAGACTCGAAAGAATGGCCAGTGTCACCTTGACTGCAATAGTGCCAAACGAGAAAAACTTCCACTCTGTAGAGGTGAAAAGGAGAGCAGAGTCAGTCAGGAAGACGAAAAATTCAGACGTTCAGAGATGAACATCCAAGAAGTTGTGAAAAGTATTAGCAGTACTTAGAAGAAGACTGGAAATAGAATGATTCCACTGTGAAATTAAACTAAATAAAAATGGAGATCAATATGGGCCAAAGAGAAATGAGAAAAGAATATAAATAGAAAAATACATAAAAAAGAGAGTCAAAGATAAAGGACCAGAAGGAAGAATAAAGTACCAGGGGCATTTACAGGTCATATTTACCACTAGTGGACAGTGGCAACGCCTGTAGTGTAGTGTGTTGGGGATGAACAGTAAGATAGTAAGATACAGACAGGGTAAGAACTAAAAGTGAGCATGTGTGGGGTGTGGAGTCTCTCTGTGTGACGTTCCAGGTGCGACACCAGAAGTGTGAAGAGGTGTTTCAAATTATAACTTAAATTCAGTGTTCACAGGTGCATCTTAAGGGGAAGGAAAATTGAATTATACTGATTGGTTTTATAGTCAGAGAAGGCTTTGCATGAATCAAACAGAATAATGATGTGGGGAAGATCAGAAGGGTTATTGACCACAAAAAAGCAGAATACTGCGGGCATATATCAAGATTTTGTGCGAACATTGCGGACAGTGATGGGGTAATTGGCTAATGACATTTTAACTGATAAATAGGCTAATTGTGTGGAAGGGGATTATGAAACTCCATTAACAATTAGAAAAAAAACAGCAACAGTTTCTCATGAGATTTTCAGGTCATTCAGGGTGCTGTTTATTAAGAGTAATAATGAGGAAAATTAATCCACAAAGCTAAAATTCAATTGGAAAAAACAAGCAAGGTTCAAAGGCCTGGACATTAAAGAAAGCAAGAAAAAGATTGAATCTCACAGAGCAAGACATTGTGTACACAGAACAACATCCAAACAGGGTGCAGGACAAAACTATACAAACATTTCCAGCACTCGGTTTCTCAACACGCCTCCTTGGTCACTCAATGCTTGGAAATTTACAAAAAAATGATTTGCTCTTTTTATTCACAAACAAATAAAAAAGTGATAGTCAATGTTCACCCATACTGACAAAAGTCACAGAGTCTCAAATTGCCAGCTTTTATTTAAAATGATGCTTGGGCAACATGCAAAGTAACAACACCGGAGCACAACAACACTTCATCAGTTGTGGTAAACGTATGACACGGGTGCCAGGAACAAGAAAGGGAAGTACAAGAAGACCACAAAAATTAAAAATTACATTGAAAAAGATTTCAAAATTGCACAAGCACAGTGTCTAGTTACACAGATAGATACAGTGGGATGCAAAAGTTTGGGCAACCTTGTTAATAGTCATTATTTTCCTGTATAAATCGTTGGTTGTTACGATAAAAAATGTCAGTTAAATATATCATATAGGAGACACACACAGTGATATTTGAGAAGTGAAATGAAGTTTATTGGATTTACAGAAAGTGTGCAATAATTGTTCAAACAAAATCAGGCAGGTGCATAAATTTGGGCACC
>JANRMT010062797.1:815890-843144 GCA_026402145.1 Polypterus bichir lapradei | reverse complement strand
ACTGTTTAATAAAGTATATAATACGCTTTCATATATAATTGTTAGAAGCAAGTATTGATAGTTTTTGCTCTTTTTTGTTCACTTCATCTTCTTCTTTTAAGTTGGCTTTGTTTCTTTCAGAACTCCTGAAGCTGAGGCCTCAACTGACACTCTCATTTAGCCAAACATTTCTCCACAACTTAACTACAAAATATTATTTTTATTAATATGTTACCATAACATACACCCCTTTAAAACCAGGGCTTATAAAATCAAAATTCTTGAAATTTTCTTATCCAAATGTTACAAATCCTGAGTTTAAAATGCTAGTAAAATTGTAGGTAATCTGTGTGTCTGCTCCAAAAAATGTCCCCGCAAAGAAACCAAGAAGTTTACAAACTTCCATTGGTGCTAAAAACACTGAAATAAGCAGAAAGTTGCAAGTGTCTTGTTTTGTGCTAAGAGGAGATAGAATAATTAGTAATATTTTTTTTAAATTATCGTTTTTATATGAATTTAGTACATTGTTAATCACACATTCCTATGCTCTTGAAGGCATTGTCTATTCATTTGATTCTCTGAAGATTTCATCGTTTTTATGTTTTCATTATTGTGGTCAGACAGGTGGTCCACAGGCTCAGTCGCTCATACGTCAGCCTCGTCAGTTTATGGGCTACCAGCTTTTTCTGACCTTGCAGGCTTACATTTCTCCCATGTTGTTTTTCTGTATTTTGTTCTTACATTTGTTATTAATGCTTTTCAGGATGTTATTAATAAGCTTCTTTCTGTTTCTTTGATTTCAGTTTCCCCTGATGATAGTAAACAAGGTAAGTGGTGGGAGGCATCAGCTTTGCCTTTGCCTGGATATTCATTCCAATGTTCTCATTTTTTATTGAGGTGGGCTGGCACTTTTGTTTTTAATTTTGTCATATCTGGTGGCTTTCATTTAAATCAGTGTGGTGGGCACTGTTTGGGGGAGGGGTGCAGCACACATGTCTTTACAAAGTAGTTTTATGGAGTAAGCCCTATGACTAATAAGATAGATAGATAGATAGATAGATAGATAGATAGATAGATAGATAGATAGATAGATACTTTATTAATCCCAAGGGGAAATTCACATAATCCAGCAGCAGTATACTGATACAAAGAAACAATATTAAATTAAATAGTAATAAAAATGAAAAAAGTTAGCATTTACTCCCCCGGGTGGAATTGAAGAGTCGCATAGTGTGGGGGAGGAACGATCTCCTCAGTCTGTCAGTGGAGCAGGACAGTGACAAAAGTCTGTCACTGAAGCTACTCCTCTGCCTGGAGATGACACTGTTCAGTGGATGCAGTGGATTATTCATGATTGACAGGAGTTTGCTTAATGCCCGTCGCTCTGCCACAGATGTTAAACTGTCCAGTTTTACTCCTACAATAGAGCCTGCCTTCTTAACAAGTTTGTCCAGGCGTGAGGCGTCTTTCATCTTTATGCTGCCACCCCAGCACACCACCGCGTAGAAGAGGGCACTCGCCACAACCGTCTGGTAGAACATCTGCAGCATCTTACTGCAGATGTTGAACGATGCCAACCTTCTCAGAAAGTATAGTCTGCTCTGACCTTTCTTACATAGAGCATCAGTATTGGCAGTCCAGTCCAATTTGTCATCCAGCTGCACTCCCAGGTATTTATAGGTCTGCACCCTCTGCACAGTCACCTCTGATGATCACAGGGTCCATGAGGGGCCTGGGCCTCCTAAAATCCACCACCAGCTCCTTGGTTTTGCTGGTGTTAAGATGTAAGTGGTTTGAGTCGCACCATTTAACAAAGTCTTTTAACAAATAACTGGCTTGTGCGGTTAGCATGTGGCATGAATGCCTCCCTGTTTTTTTCTTTCTCTCTTCCACTTTCATATCTTTTGCCCCCTCACCCATCTTCTTTGTTTAAACCTTCTCAATGGTGAACTTAAAAACGTTACCTGGAATTAACACAATCTTGGACTTAATATCAAAAGATCCAGCATTCTTGACTTCCTTTGGTGTAAAAGAATGCACATCAGTTTCTTACGAGAGTACACAAGTTTGTCGCAGTTTGTTAAAAAAGCATACTTCATAGTAGTGTCCTCCTCTGCAAATTCTTTAATTGTGGGGGTATTTATTCTGAATGAACTAAACGTACAAATTAAATGATAGGAAGACCTATATATACTAACATCTCCTCAGTCCACTCACTTCATATGTAAGTTCACTTCTGGCCTTAACCTGATTCACTCATTGCATTTAATGAACGTTGCTTTCACAGAATACTCTTTTCTTTCCTAACACCATGATCTTCAGTCAACGATGGATTATATAGTCATTCACAAGTCGTTTACCTCTTGTATTTAAACTCCTAGATGATTTCTTGTCCTCTCGGTAATTGTACACGTCTTTCTCCTAGACTCCTGTCTGTCTGCATCAGAACTTAACTATGTCACAGATTATATGAACAAAAAGAACTTGTCAAGCCCCAATGAGATTTATTTAGAGGCATTAATCTTTTATGAGAAACATCAATTTATCATCAAGGTCCCTTATTTTTAATTCTGCCATTTCCTTCACTAACCTGAATCTCATAGTCAGTATGACCTCAATCACCCTTTCACCTAAACAGGACAAAAGCTCTGACTGCTCAAGCTATCATCTGATCTCTTTAAACATTTGTGTCATGCAAAAAGGGCAACACCCAGCATGAATGAGGGTTTGTGGTTACATGTGTCTCTTGCCTGGTCCAGAGTTGCATCCCATCTTGTATATAATCCCGCTTCTCCCTGAAGATAATAAACTGGTAATAAAATAGATGTTAGGTAATTTTGACAGAATTACATCAAAAACATAAATATTAATATGAAAAGATAAAACACTGAAGTCATAAGGTAAACAAAATGTACTGTCTCATTAAAAGCATAATAATATGTTTTAATTGCATTTTTTGATATGTCGTGGTGAATATCATCTCTATAAATGACTTTAATTTTGTTCTGGTTTCAATATATTTCACTTCATTGAATTTTATACTGCTGATTGTGCACGTTAATCATGTAGGAAGGAGGAGAACGGTTATTGGTAAATTAGATGTTGCCTTAGGGTCCCAAAATCTTCAGAACATTCTTTTAACGATTATGATCGATACATGTAGTAAAAATATTAACAAATCCAAAATAAAAATTGACAACCCACAAAAAGCAAAGTAGAAAGAAAAAAGAAAATAATGACTGATTTTGACATGTCTCAAAAACTGATGTATTGCTGAGCAGTTGGCAGTATTTTGTCCAATATAATTCCTAAATCCTTCTCATAAGGATTTGACTTTCAGACCTCCCATTGTGTATTCATACGTAACATTTTTATTTCCTACATGTAATACTTTACATTTACTTACATTAAATTTCATCTGCCACACATTTTCCCATGCCTGCATGCTGTCAAAGTCCCCCTGTAATTGTTCAAAGGATTCTTGATTATCTGCAAATCCACTATGCTTTGTAAATAGTAGCAGCCCTACCACTGACTTTTGTTGGACCCAACACTTAACATCAGAGAACTCTGACAGGGTTCCTTGTACCATAACCCTCTGGTTCCTGTGTCTGAGCCAGCCACTTTTGTGCCCATCTACAAACAACAGCTGAACTCCCACTTCTTTAAGTGTGATGTCCAAACTCTCATGTGGCACCTTATCAAGTGCTAACTGAAAGTCAAGATGAATAATATCATATACAGTAATCCCTCCTAGATCGTGGGGTTGCGTTCCAGAACCCCCCGCGATAGATGAAAATCCGCGAAGTAGAAACCATATGTTTGTATGGTTATTTTTATATATTTTAAGCCCTTATAAACTCTCCCACACTGTTATCATTATTAGAGCCCTCTAGACATGAAATAACACCCTTTATTCAAAAGTTTAATCTGTGCTCCATGACAAGACAGAGATGACAGTTCTTTCTCACAATTAAAAGAATACAAACATATCTTCTCTTCAAAGGAGCGCCGTCAGGAGCAGAGAATGTCAGAGAGAGAGAGCGAGATAAAAGCAAACAATCAAAAAATCAATACGTGCTTTTAAGTATGCCAAAGCACCGCGATAAAGCGGCATTTTGTAGAGGAGCGTCCGTATCCTCTAGGCAAACAGCCTCTGTGCAAACAGCCCCTCTGCTCACACCCCCTCCGTCAGGCAGAGAGAGTGAGAGAGACAGAGAAAAGCACGGGAAGCATATCTTATATCATTGAGGAGTTTTAGTTAATATGTAATACATGCTCTGATTGGGTAGCTTCTAAGCCATCCGCCAATACCGTCCCTTGTATGAAATCAACTGGGCAAACAAACTGAGGAAGCATGTACCATAAATTAAAAGACCCACTGTCCGCAGAAATCCGCGAACTCGCGAAAAATCCGTGATATATATTTAGATATGCTTACATTTAAAATCCGCGATAGAGTGAAGCCGCGAAAGTTGAAGCGCGATATAGCGAGGGATTACTGTACTCCACGTTGACTGTATCCTTTTGTTGCTTCCTCATAGAATTGTACAACACAACCTCCCTCTTCTCAATGCAGGCTGACTGTCCACGAACAATACTGTTCTCACCATGTGTTGCTCAATCTTTTCCTTTAAAAATGTGTTTGATTAATTTACCTGCGTTAGAGATTAATTTTAATGGCCTATAGTTGCTTGGATCTATCTGCCTTATCACCCTTGTTATATAACGGGATAATATTTGCCACTTTCCAGTCCTTTGGAATTTCCCCAGTGTGCAGTGACTTCCTAAAAATATGTGTGAAGGATTTATATCTGTACCCGCTAACATCCTTAAGATCTTGAGTGTAAATATTATCTGGTCCTGGAGATTTGTTTCATTTAAACCTATCTAATCTGAGCAGCTTTTCTACCTCTACAATTTCCAAATCACTCAGTGCCTCCTTAGAAGTCCCTTTTACCACTGGGAGGTTATCAACTTCCTCACATGAAAAGACCTCAGAAAAATTAGAATTTAGAGCATTCGCTATTTCACTGTCTGTATTTTTTATTTCCCCTTTACTAACCCTGATGCACTTCACCTCCTCCTTAACTGTTCTTTTATTGCTAAAATGCCGAAAGAATCCCTTTGGCTTCTCTTTTGCCTTATCTGCTATATTCCTCTCTAACTGCCTTTTAGACTCCCTAATATCCTTCTTAATGGTTGCTTTCATGTTCTCATATGCCCTAAGATTTACTTTGGAGTTATTATTCTTATATGTCTTATAATGCGGTTATTAAATTTCCTATTAATTCCAAATTTAGGCATGTACCTGTCCTGTATTACTTGTAGAATGTTTTAAAATCTGTTCCACTGCTCCTCAACTGTCTCCATAGTTAAAAGCTTATCCCAGTCTATCCACCTTAGCTATATCTGCTCAAAATTTGCCCTACCAAAGTCAAACTTAACAGTTTTAGTCGTTGCTTTCGCACTCTTCTAAAACATTGAGAATTCTATCTTCTTATATACTACACTACCGTGGCTGTCCATTTGTCTGTCCAGGATTTTAAATCATCTGTAGCTTGTGATGATTTTTATTACTCTCTTTATTTTGATTTTATTTAATTGTAGAATCAACTCTTGGCTGGAGGACGGCCATGCGGTGCATGTGTACGGGCACCGTTCTCATCCCTACCACCTTCACCGTCACTTACCCTACCTCTTCATATCCTCAATCATTCTTGAGGCAGATTGAACACTTAAGTGCCAGCTTAAGTGAAAAATTATGAAAAACGTACTAAGTAACTGCAACACAAAAACTGACTTAATCAGTTTTAACGAGAAAAGATGCCAATGGAAGAAGAGAAGAAGCGGGCCACAGCAAGAAAATGAGCTGCTCACGAAGCAGCAACCGCATTAACCTCTGAGCAAATGAATGCAAAACGTACAGAGAAAGAGGGTGAAAACTGTAAGTCAATTGTATTCACTGCATGTTTTCATGCAGTCTGCCATTACTGGTTATATTATAATCACTTGATCATTTCTACACCCCCAATTCTATCCTGATTATTACAAAATATTAAATCTAGACAGGCTTCACACCTTGCGCTAGTGCTTTAACATCCTTTGTTAAAAAAACAGTCACCAATTACATCTAGAAAAATCCTTCTTTTGTAAGGTTATCCCAGTTAATATTCAGGTAGCTAAAGTCTCCCCTGACTATGATATCCCCCTATAAACTTGCATTTTTAATATTACTACAGTAAAAAGATGTACATTGAAATTACTGTGTGCATCGAGCTGTCTATAACACACTCTTAAAATAAAGCCTCTTTCCCTAATGCTTTCCAGATGAAGCCAGATGTGCTCACTAAGTGGAGCTCTTTGTCCAATTGATGAGGACTCTTATTCTGAAGATTTTAGTACATAAATGGACATTACAGAGAAAAATTGATTTATCTTCACAGTCTAATGCAGATGCACCAGGAGTCTATCAATAATTTGTGTCACTTTATGAGAGAATGGATGACTTCGGAGAAGATTTAGGATTTCGGATATAAAAATGGGATATATACTTCTCTAATCCTATTCCATCATTTGGTATAAATCGATGAATGGTTTTGAAATTTTCAGAAAGATTTGACATGACACACAAAGCTGTGTAGATCACGTGAAAAAAATTTAATTCAAATTTAAGATCTGAGACATCAGAATGAGAAAAAAAAAGCTGGACTCTCTTCATAGTCTGTACTCCTCGTGTATAAGTTAATATAACATTTCTCAAAATCACTTAATACATAGGAGCTGAGGACCAAAGTCTATTCTGAAATAAGTGGAAAGCAAACCAAGAATTAGCCCTGGAAAGAGCAAAGTCCATTTTAAAACACAAAAACACAAGGAAACACTTTGGAATAGCTAGTTATCTTATTATTTATGCCCTTGGGGGTGGGGGTCAGGTCTAGAGTACACAGAGGAGCTGCATCAGTTGCTATTTAAATCACAAACAGTTCCCAAAAGATGATTCATGTCATGATGACTTTGTGGCTTTTTCCTCTCCCCAGAATCCCCTCTTACTATTGTTTTACTCAGCATTGGACTTGGTCTGGTTTTTCTAATACTTCTGCTGTTGCTGTTTGTATACCACAAAACTCGAGGTGAGTGGACATCACCTATTGTTACATTAAACTGTGGGTGTCTGATTGCAGTATGTTGTTTAGTAGCTCAGCATCCCACTTGAGTGCAGGAAAGAGAGACTGAAGAAAGTGTGTCAGTGAAAAAGTGATTGGAGGGGAAGAACATCAATGGGGGTCAGGAAAAGAGACAAGCCCTTAGATTAGTCGCTAAAAAGCAACTCTGCTGCCAGAAGATAAACATAGGAGAAGAAATAGAAGACAGAAAGTTGCTTTATTGCTTCACAAGCTATATTTCCTATCGATCTGATCTCATCGGCTGTCCATGTTTAATGTGTTTATCAGCTGTAAAGTGTCAGCCATGCATATTAAAGAAATTGTAATTATTCATTTATTTTTGCTACAGGTTTACAAAGCATTAAAGGTATACATTTCAGGTGAGTCTTTCAAATTTCTACAAATATAACTTTACATCAAAAGGGACCAGGATATTAATCTTATCTGAATACAAAGATGTTTTGTTTTATTTACAAATAGTGCACAATATTAAAATTGCAGAAATAGTTGTCTGAAAACGTCTTTTTTTCTAAGTTGATGCATCAGCCATGGACACATTTTGATTTTATTCTCCCTATTTACTTTGTTTCAAAGAAACCCCTTAACTCTGATTACTAAGAACATATTAGTGTCAACCTTCTCAACACACAGCTGTAGCTTATCTTTAAGTGTTAAATACTTATTTTGTCTTATATTTAAATATATATTAAATATAGTAAATTAAACAAAGGACTCATTATAAAGAATTGGTTCACCTAGAAGAGCCCAGTATATTGGAGATGATTGAAATTAAATTTATAAATCAATATACAGAAGTGGTGACATCTTGTTCACCAAGGTAGTCTTCTTCAGACTGTCCCAAGATGGTGTTGACGCTGTTTTTCAAGATGGATACCCAGAAGGGGTGGGCTCAGGAGGGCAGAAACCGTAAGTGACATCAGAGGTGGAAGGGCCGTCAATCATTTGATCTGCAGAGGGAGGATGAGAAAAGGCATTAGTGCCACCCTTTGGTTCAGAGTGTAATTATCTTTGAAGCAGACCTGAGACAATCTATCTATTAATCTAAATTTCAATTTTAAGTCATTGTAAATCAGTGAAGGTGGCATGATGGAACTGCTGTTTTTTTGTATGCTCCACAATAAATCCAAGCTACTTGGCTCTTTTATACATTTTCACTGATCAAATCAGTCAAGTCGTTGATTCAGCTACTAAAATACTGTGCATTCAGTATAAACTACAAACAAAAATCCAACATGCTATAATGGCATCAGCACAAGCGAGGGGCAAGAACCGTACCAATCTGTATGAGCGAGAAATTCATAGTGGGAGATGAGAGCAATGAAAAAACACATACAACTGCACCCTGTATTGTGGAACATCTGCAGTGCTTTCTTGTCCTTAGTCTGCTACTGATGGCTTCTTAAGTAAGTTCTCGTAGGAACAGCGAGACTTTAATCGACCATAAAAACAGCTTTAATCCCTAAAATGTCAGTGCCCACGATGCCATTACAGCATGTGAGGTTTTTCTTTGTTGTTTATACTGAATGCACAGCACTTTTGTTTTTTCCTTGTTACTTAATCTTTAATATTATTGCCTAACCTTACTTGTTTTTCTATTCTTGTAATTTTCTCTTTGACATCTTGTAAAGCACTTTGAGCTACATGGCTTGAATGAAAATGTACAATTGAAATAAATGTGGTTGTTCAACCCATGCAGCACTGGCATGGCATTTCAATACAATATTACATTTGGTAAATCACACAGTTTTATTTTCTTTTGGAGGTTTTCATTGCAAATAACAACTCAAGTCAATGTAAGGGTCCTACTGTTTTGTTCATCAGACTTTCTTACACTTTACTCATTCTTGAGCTTGGTTTACATTTTTACTTTCAAAAAGAGCTAATAATTACTCATCTCTAAGACCCACCTGGACTGTTGCTGTCTTAAAGTAAAATAAGGAATAGTCTAAGTGTTGTGTGTCTAAGAGCATGTGAGTGATGAGTATTTTAGGTCAATGCACTTAAAATCATCCATCCATCCATCTTCCAACCCGCTGAATTAAAACACATGGGCCATGGGGGTCTGCTGGAGCCAATCCCAGCCAACACAGGGCACAAGGCAGAAATCCAATCCCGGGCAAGGTGCCAACCCACCGCAGGACACACACAAACACACCAAGCACACACTAGGGCCAATTTAGAATCGCCAATGCACCTAACCTGCATGTCTTTGGACTGTGGGAGGAAACCCACGTAGACAAGGGGAGAACATGCAAACTCCACGCAGGGAGGACCCGGGAAGCGAAGTCAGGTGTCCTTACTGTGAGGCAGCAGCGCTGCCACTGCGCCACCGTGCCGCCCCACTTAAAATCAGTTCAACTCAAATTTCATATTTTCCATATGTTGCTGACATACTTCCACCTCAATTAAAGCCATTTGTAATGTAAAATTATGGACTGTTTTAACATAAATTAAAGATGATATGCTAACCCAACCAGTAATGTGCCTTAAAAAATTCAAAATCTGTTAAACCATCCCAGAACTTTCAGGATTCATAGCTAATTTTAATTTAAGCATGGGAAAGGTGCTACATAAATAAAATGTATTATTATTATTATTATTTGCTGATTTCTTTCTGAATATACTATAAGTAAATCTTTCTGAATCCTTAATTACAACAAGAACACCCATTTATTTCTTGTATAGCCCAAACTCACACAAGGAAAGCCTCAATAGGCTTTAACAGGCCTTGTTTTTTGACAGCCCCCCAGACTTGACACTCTAAGAAGACAAGAAAAAAAATCCTTGTAGGGACAAAATGGAAGAAATCTTGGGAAGGGCAATTCAGAGAGGGACCCCCTTTCCAGGAATGTTGGATGTGCAATGGGTATCAAAAAAAAAAATGGGGTAAATACAAAAACACAAAACAAAACACAGGTCATCCTCTTCACAGAGCGAGATGGCCGATCTGTCATGGCCACCTTAGAAATACAACACAACAGTACAAACGACTTTTTTCTCACACAGAGCTCCTCATCAAGTACAGACGCAGAGCGCAGTGACAACTGTTCAGTTTCCTTTTTCATGTACAACAGTGTTACAGCATCTGCTGGTTTTAGTGTGCTGTGGAAATGCATCCATTTCATCACATTTTCCTATTTTCAAATTCATGCCTAATAATAGAAATTTCAACTTTCTGTGCAAGGAAATGACACACTTAAATAATCTACACAGTTCTTACTGATTGGCAGCTCAGTGCTCTTGCCCCTCATATTCAATGTTCTGGGATTGAACCCCACCATAGTCCATTGTCTGTGTGGATTTTGCGTTTTTGTTTCCATGTCCAAAAGCAACAGGACATATAAGACATGGGGTAAAATTAATATCCTTGTAAAACACTAAATAAAGATAAATACATGATATACAGTAATCCCTCGCTACATCTCGCTTCGACTTTCGCGGCTTCACTCTATCGCGGATTTTAAATGTAAGGATATCTAAATATATATCACAGATTTTTCCCTGGTTCGCGGATTTCTGCGGACAATGGGTCTTTCAATTTATGGTACATGCTTCCTCAGTTTGTTTGCCCAGTTGATTTCATACAAGGGACGCTATTGGCGGATGGCTTAGAAGCTACCCAATCAGAGCATGTATTACATATTAACTAAAACTCCTCAATGATATAAGATATGCTTCCCGCACGGTGCTTGATTGTTTGCTTTTCTCTCTCTTTGACATTCTCTGCTCCTGACAGAGGGGGTGTGAGCAGAGGGGCTGTTTGCACAGAGGCTGTTTGCTTAAAAGATATGGAGGCTCCTCTAAAAAATGCGGTGCTTCGACATACTTAAAAGACCAAAAGCATGTATTGATTTTTTGATTGTTTGCTTTTCTGTCGCGCGTGCTCTCTCTCTCTGACATTCTCTGCTCCTGACACGCATTCTTTGAAGAGGAAGATATGTTTGCATTCTTTTAATTGTGAGAAAGAACTGTCATCTCTGTCTTGTCATGGAGCACAGTTTAAACTTTTGACTAAAGGGTGTTATTTCATGTCTAGAGAGCTCTAATAATGTTAACAGTGTGGGAGAGTTTATAAGGGCTTAAAATATATAAAAATAACCATACAAACATATGGTTTCTACTTTGCGGATTTTCACCTATCGCGGGGGGGTCTGGAACGCAACCCCCGCGATCGAGGAGGGATTACTGTACAAAGTATTGGAGTAGAATACAAGACAATAAATCAGAATAAAGTGCAGAAAATACAAATACTATGAGAGATACCACAAACAAATAGCATAATTTGCAATTCAAACATAAATCATCTTGAACGCCCGGACAGAGAGGGTAAATTGAAAGAAAAGGGCAGAATGTCACGGTAATGTGAACACCTTCCTGAACAAAATGAGTTTTTAGTTGTTTCATGTAATTCATTTTGGGAGGTTTTTCCAACGTTTGGGTGCAATAGAGAGCTGACGGCTCTGTGCCCCATAAAGCACAGGTTATGTTTCGGACACAATAATGGGGGCTCACCGTCTGTGTGTTTTTATTTCTTTGCATATTCCAGTTTTCCATCTTTATGCACTTGATGGCTGTTTGGAGATTCTAAATTGGTCCACTGAGTTTGCGTATAAATGGTCCCCGGAAGGACTGTCACCCTGGCCAGGACTTTTTCCTGTCTTGCACCCAGTGCTACCATGATATGCTCTGGCCTACCATGACCCTTAATTTTATTGAGCAAACTGGTGAATATTGTGTATGTTACTTTATTCCTACTGACTTTTGCTTTATTTGTTTTTCTGTTTTACAAAGCATTTCAAACTCCATATGAATGCAACGCGTCTTGCAGTTGTCAGCCCCACTCCTAAACAGGGGTCACTGATTGGTGTATTTAAAAAAAAAAAGACCACCGATGTAACAAATAAGCAGAAAGTCATGTGCAGTGCAACAGTGACCCCTAGAGGGTAGGTGCACATTTCAGCCCACAGACAACATGGCAAATGCAGCCTTTCTCTGTCCTCTGTGTATTGTACATCGCTTAAATCGACATTCTGTTTTATGATTTGTGTTTCTCGCAGGAGAAAAGAGAAGAGAGTAGATGAGACTACACCCAGTGAAGGAGCCGTGGATCCATTGGATAAGGAAGGTGGGAGAGTTTACATCAGTTAATTTGTAGGACTGGCTCAGAGGGCCAACATTGATTTTCAAATATAAAGCAACAACAGTGAAGTGTGTAAACATGCAAATATTTAGTGCCATAAACAGAAATACCAATTTACATTAAAAAAATAAAATAAAACAAAAGTCGATCCATTTGGTTAAAATGTTAAACAAGTTATGTGAACACATGTTCAGATTAACAGATTCAGGTGCAAACATCTCACACAAGATAAGATGAAAACAAGAACTCCATTATTGCATTGTGGGAGAGGAACTTTCAGGGGTGTCTACGTTCTTTTGTAATCCACAAAGTCACGGATCAGCTAAACTCGGAATCCTTGCTGACTTCCATCTTCTGGGTGTTCTACAGTTTCATAGGCACCTGCCAAAGTCCACTGCTGTACAAAGGGTTTATTGGCCTGGGGATATCAGTAACTGTTGAGCCCTAAAGGTCTTGATCATCCCAATGTCCCATTGTGTGTGAAAAATGTTTTATTTAACCAAATCCACAAGGAAGGCACCAATGATACGACATAAATTATACAATGAAAGCAATAGAAAACAAATCCTGCTGTCCATCGTGACCTTCACAACAGTAATGTAAGTGTCATTGTCTGTTGACTGAGTGACAGCCTCATTCCTCTGCTTTCCTATACCACGACAGTTCACACTCTCTACTTTCTGATCTGCCAGACTCTTTCTTTTCAAGCATTTTATCCCCACCAGCTGTAAGCCTTTGTACAAATCTCTTTGAAACTCTAGAAGGAGCTATTACAGCTCATCCCAAAGTTACTTGTAGACTAACTGCTTTTAGAATAAAATATGTTCTATAAAATTCCAGGGCAGCTGCGGTGTCCTTTATTGGCCTGAGAAGGTCCTACATCCCTGAACCCTAAGACAACCTTTAGACAGAACAGCCTCCAAGTTAGCTTTTGGGTTGTTTGCTCACTAATCTGAAGAGCGAGCTCCCACTTCTTCAAGTACTTACTCAGCAAGCCCTGCAAAGCTTCTCTTTGACTTTCTCTCGAATAATTTGCTTTCAGAACCGCAAAGGTCTTCGGTCTTTTGGCAGCAGCTGTTTCCCAAAATGACTGCTATTTCAACCTGCTGCGTTCTCAAAAACTCAAAAGCTGAGGCTTTGTCTCCAAAAATGGCCTACTTACAAAATAAACTTTAGAAACAGGTGTCAAGGCCTGCACAGGACCAACAACGAATGGGGAAGGCTTTCAAAATTGAAAACCCAAAAATGGCTGAGAGCTAAAACATTACAGTCTCTGACCCACTCTATTAAAATAAAGTTTATGTAATATTTAGAGGTTTATTATAATGAAACAAAAGTATACAAAAGGAAACAGAGAGAAGATAAAAAGAAAGAAAAAGCAAACACAACCAAATCTGTAACCCTAAGAACTGAACCTTTAAATGAGAACAGGAGTCCAATCACCAGAAAACTCAACAAAGCGAAAAAAGCTTAACCCAAGAGGACAGAATCAATGCCAAAGCAGCTCATTCAATGAACTGCTGGCCCTTAAATTCTGATGGGGTGGTTCCCCAACTACAGAGTCACAGTGTCAGTTGGCCTGCCCCCTCTTAGGTACAACATATGGTGCGCATAACACAAGAAAAAAAGTTAAAAACAAAATAGTTAAATAAAAATATACAAGCCTGCGTTAAAACCCTAGCTATACTATAATTACTACAAAAGTACGGGTCCCCCTCTCTCTTCTCCAAGACCATTTTAGTCTTCACGTTCAGTGCTTTGACATGTTTTTCCCCAGTACTTTGTAATACTATACTAGCATGAAGTTTCTGGACCTTTTCTAAGGTGATTAAAGCTGCTACCTTTTTTACCTGACAAGGTAACGACTAACATCAATCCAAGAAAGTGACTGAAGCTGAACAGCACACTCTGTCTTCTGATTAATAACCACCAAGATGGTACTTCAATAAAGGCAGCAGGGGTGCCAAGTCAAATGTATTTTTGTATCAAGCTGATTGCTCACTTGGTTCAGACGTACGAAGCTGTAACAAGTTCATAGGTACAATACAAAAACAGATTTTACAAATTACAAAATGCACATACGTACCAAAAAAACCTCATAATAGACAGAGTCATTTTAAATAGATTAACACAAAAGGATCCTAACAGCGTTTTAATTAATATTATTTCTGAAATATGGCCAGTTGACAGTGGAGTAGAAGAAAACAAAAACTACACTTAGAAATTTTCTTTTTTTATTTTATTTTAAACAAGAAAGCACTGACTCTGCTCCTAGGTTTCCCTAACCATCTGGCTAGTTATTGATTTGATGTGAGATGAAAATTATAAATGTAGGTCACCTGACAAAGAAAAAAGAAAACCGGGTGGAATGTGTCTTGAATAATTAAAATATTAAAGCAAAGGATCTTAGCTGGTATCTGGAAGGTTGCTGGTTAAAATCCTGTTACTGCCAGAGGGAATCCTACTCCGTTGGGCCCTTAACCGGAAAATTGCTCCTGGGGAGCTGCTCAATGGCTGCTCTCACCCCACAAACTTCATGCAAAACAACAATTTCCCCCTCAGGGATTAACAAAATATAAGAAAAAAATGAATACTTCACCCAATGAATGGAAGACAGGATTCTTGGCCAATGTATCAGGGGGAGAGACAGATCTTCATTTCAAAAGCGCAACCCCATGTAAAAGAGTTCTGGGCTACTTTTGCTTTAATGGCAGAACTGATTTAACAATATCTGAGTGAAAAATGCATGTGTCTTGCACATTTTAAGTATTCGACTAGATGACTTTATGTGGATTAAGTGACGTTTTGATATTGTTTGCTATTTTTGTTTTGTTGGCCACCATCCAATTCCACTAAAGCATAAACTTTATTAGGTTCGTTTTGCATTAAAACGTGAGAGTGTAGTGATGGCCGAGAAAAATTGTCAGAGTGATTGGGGTAAGTAATATAAAAAAAAAAAAAAAAGATTTGAATGGAGCATTCCCTTAATTGTTTCAATCAAAATGAACTACAATGTAAATGTGTAGTTGAAAGTTGCTTCTTATTATTTATTAAATATGAAGGGAAAAGTTTATATTAAACAAACTGTAACCTCCTGCTTCTGTACATTCCACAGAGGCGATGTACTCTGATCTGGTGGACCCTCCTAAGGACAAAAGCAAAGGTGAGCGTCGTCACTCGGCCGTGTCCCGCACAAGCGGCTGATTGATTCCTCCTTACAGCTCTCTTCTTTCTTATTTCCTTTTATTTTCAAAGGACTGCCTCTTATGAACAGCAGCCCTGTTGGCC
The DNA here is from genome assembly GCA_026402145.1 of Polypterus bichir lapradei. Lineage (NCBI taxonomy): Eukaryota > Metazoa > Chordata > Cladistia > Polypteriformes > Polypteridae > Polypterus > Polypterus bichir. The sequence continues at coordinate 827,550 of JANRMT010062797.1, read as the reverse complement.
TGAATTCTAATGTTAACCTCCAACAAGGATTTTATTGTCCTTATTAAGTTACTTTAATTTACAGTCTTCTCAGTATGCCAAGCTTTTTTATGGTTGTGTATGTGTATTCTAATCCTACTTACATCCAAGTCTAAAAGCATACAAACAGCAGAAACCTTAAACAATACAGAATGTACTCCAGTAGCATAAGATGAAAACATCCAGAAACGTTTAAAGTTTTCATCAGAAACCAAACCCAAAACAAAAACCGAGCCCATGATCACAATTACAATTACTTAAGTAAGACTGAAATACACATTTAACTATAAAATACAAATTATTTACCTTTTATAAAAGAGTCTGGGTTGTTAATGTTGTATTTAACTGCAAAACAAAAGCTGTTACTAAACCCACTTGATTTGTAATTATGTGTTAGTTTTTTTTATTAGATTTTCAGTGTGACATGGTTGAGATGTTTGTTTTCTTCTTTATTCAGTTGTCTAAATGCTGCTCTGAGTACCATTAAAACTTAAAATGTGGATTATATTTGAGCAGTTTGTAGTGTCAACATTAATTTGCATAGCAAGCGACATTTTTGAAGAAATTCACAGCAAAGGCAGAGGAAGATTTAAAATTTCAGTCATGCTAGCCATCCAACTCAGGCCCCTGTTTCCCACTACGCCATAAAACAGCAGGTCAACACACCTTACAGACTAAAGCAGATGTGTGAAAGCCTTCCTTGGACATTCACAATTTTTTTCATACTATTTTTTTCCTAAATTAATTGCCATCTCAACTTTGTAGCTATGGAATTACTTACTAGCTCCTGGTCCATTAATGCATAAGACTTATAACATCATAAACCAAATATTACATTATATCATAGCTTAAACTCTGCACATAGTACTGTCCAAGTCATAATAATAATAATAATAATAATAATAATAATAATAATAATAATAATAATAAATAGTTTCTGTTTTCTACTAACAGCCCCCTTTAGTGACAAAAAGGCAGTGTTGAAGTTGAAATGTTAGGTGGGGTGCAATCTGGTGAAAATCGAGAATGATGTAGTTTTCTGAATCAGAAGAGATGAAGGCAGCATGTACAGAATGTTCAGAGCCTTACAGTTTCATATTTGGCTGGGCTGTGTCTCAAACATATCTATGCGATTTAAGTGCAACCACAGAAATGAAATTGCTGCTCACCAATGTATTTATATGTCTGTATGTACGTATCCAGCACTCACACCACATGCACTTCAGAAGAGTTCATCCACCTGAAGCTCACCATGTTCAGGCCCGGCCAGTACTTGGATGGGAGACCAACCAGGAAAAGTTTGGGTTGCTGCTGAAAAAGGTGTTGGCGAATGCCAGCAGGGGGTGCTTACCCTGTGATGTGAATGTGGATCCCAATGCCGCATTGCAGTGACAGGGACGATGTGCTGTAAAAATGGCGCCGTCTTTTGAATGAGACATAAAACTAAGGTTCCGACTCTCTGTGGTCATAAAAGATCCCTGGGCATCCTTCATGAAGAGTAGGGTGTACCCCAATGTCCTGGATAAATTACCATTACTGCCTAATAAATCCAGCCTCCTAATCATTCCCTGTCTCTAATTGGCTCTCTCTGTCACCACTTCACCACCTAACAGCTAATGTATAGTGAGCATATGTGAGCAAAAATGACTGCTGGGATGCTACGAATTAGTGATTGTTGAAGTGGCTCCCCACTCACTATGCAAAGTCAGCCAGTCAGTCATTTTCCAACCTGCTATATCCTAACACAGGGTCACGGGGGTCAGCTGGAGCCAATCCCAGCCAATACAGGGCGCAAGGCAGGAACAAACCCCGGGAAGGGTGCCAAGCCCACCACAGACTATAAAAAGTGCTTTGAATAATAAGAAAAACACTATATGAATGTGAAGAAGTATTATAATTATTTTTAGACCATAAAAAAGTGATGTAAATATTACACACTTTTCAGATAATTCACACCTTACCTCTCATGACAGTTTCATGGGTGAACGCTATTGAGGAGATTGGCATGACTCCCTTGTATGTGTGAAGGAGCAGTTTCCGTGAAATCAAGGCATGGATACCCAAGAATTTCTAAAAGTCACATTATTGAAAGGGGCCAGCTGATTGCTTGACCAGGGCAGATGGGCATAATGAAGTGGCCACTCAGAATTTAAAGTAGGCACCACTGTGTAGCCAGTGTACCCTTTGTGGCAATGAACTCCCAGAGTATTATCTATGATATACAGCTAGATATCTATGATACAGTCTGTGAAATCTAACACTGTGAATTTGGGGATCCCAGCATGTTTATTTTTGATGTGAACTAAAAATTGCCTATGTTTTGCGAATATTATTTTTCTTTTTTTAGGCGATTCAGCAGTAGAGTCCAACGATGATGTTGTTTATTCAGACCTTGTAAAAGGAAAATTAATGATGAAACGAGGTGGGTCTACTTCAAATTAACAGCTCATCAGGCTGATTTATCTTTTCAATGCAAATAGACAGCAATTTCAACGTGTGCTACAAAGTGTCACTATTCTGTAATTAGTCATTCCAGTTGTGCAAATATGATTCTGTATGATTGTCCAGTTATTACTTTTTAACCCCTTTATAACATTGTTAAGGTATGCAGATGAACATAGTAATCTGAATGTGTTTGCTTTGACAGAGAAAATGCCTGACGAGTCTACTGACGTCCTGTACTCTGATATCAAAACGAGGAATGCCACAGGTAAGATAGACTGGCGGGGACGCCGGCAAAGAAGATTGAAATTCTAATGTACTGATATACAAAAGGCTACTTTATTAGGTATGACATTCAGTTGTTGCTCTATTCATATGAAAGGACTTTGCAAAATACACCAAAATACACCTGACACCATTATACAGTTCAGTTTACCATTAACAAGAATGATTTTGACATACTATTGCCACTCCATTAGTTTGAATTAGTATGCTTTCCATCATGTGAATTTTTTTAACTCTTTGAGGGCTGAATATTTTTTGCAAACAACTCTTATCTGAAAAGCACACAATGCAAAAGGTTTCACATGCAAATCAACGTAAAATGTCTGTTGCTGTGGCTGCTGTCGGCACCTGTTCAGCATGTCTGGTGGCTGTGTGTGGGCAGCTCGATGGCCGGTAGGAATGTGTGGAGGGCCAGCTGCCTGGCCCGTCTTCACGTGGCAGTGCGACGCATTCTGGCTTTTACCTCTTGTCATTGTAATTGGCGAACATTGCTGTAGGCATATCAGCTACACAAGCCTGTTCAGCGCCACGATCAGCTGAAGCCAGTCCCTCACTTTCATTTTCAATCTCCATCCTCAGATCACTTGCATCAAAATCGAAGTCCGACAAGTCAGAGTCCGATTCGGCAATAAAATGGAAAATGTCGTCCAGTTTGGTCTCTCGCCAGATGTCGATGCCATTTTAGAGGTTGTTTGCTCTTCACTTCTCATGCATGTGCAGGTAATTGAGGTCAAATCAACAAAGCTAACTTTCCTTCTAGCAAAGAGAGTTGAACTAAAACATAACGGCAAGTTTTGTTGCAGTTTACGGCTGATTACCGTCCTCCACCCCTGGATTTCGACAAAAGTCGACATACGCCTGAAAGAGTTAAACTAGTATTTGTTTCCCTCAGTTAGGTGTCTGATTGCCTACCGTATCTGTGGTAAAGTATGATGAGTACATGAGTTGTACATTCTGACATGTCTCTTTCAGCACCGCTGTTGTACTCATCTGTTAGTTAAGTGTTTGCAGTTTGTTTGTTATTCTGTACAAATTGTGTTAGCCTCTTTCATCAGGTATCTATATACTGCCACAAGATCACCAAGAAATGGATATTTTTTGGTTGGTAATCCTTTCTCAATATGCAGTTGGCATTATTGCATATTGCAGCGTTTCTCAACCTTTAAGTATTTGCAACCCTAGTTTTCATAACAGTTTTATGTTACTTTTTTTGAAAGGAGCCCACTAATACCAATTTGTTCTTTTTAAATTAATGATATATCATAGATGCATATTTTATTATACCTACTTAACTTTTATCGACATTTATCTAACTCTATATTTATTTTTCTAGTATCAGAATGTAGTTTAAGTTAATTTGTTTTGGTTTCAATAGATGTATTCTTCATATTTTTGATTCTTATTTTCTTTTTTTTCACATCTTCGTGACCCCCTTCTTGTTACTTCGTGCCCCCCTAGGGGGGCCTGCCCCACAGTTTGAGAACCACTGGCATATTGAAACCTCAGAAAAAATTTTAGTCAGTCTATTAAACGCCCAATCAGTTACTCTCACCACAGGAGTTTTCAGCGAACTTGCTCAGTTAATGATGAATATGAAGGTATGAACTGCAAGAAAGTTGTACTGAGCAATTTTCCATATCGAGGTATATTTCTTGGAAAAAGATGATGAACAGTATGTCTTAACAAAGAGTGAAGAGATCTGGGAAGAGCTTTCAAAATGTCCACAATTGTTCAACTACAATCATTAAAAGCATAAGGAACTCAATCATTTCATTGATGTTTTGTTATTTTCTAAAATTACCAATTTGGAATTTTGTAAATTTTAAAATAAGCAAGTAATTGTCCAAGGAGGACAAAATGGTTGAGCGCAATTAGTACCAGCCACAGCTGTACCTCCTGCTGTTATCCACCAATTTCTGGAAACTGACTTTTTATCAGCTAAAAGAAATATTAAAATACATCAACAGAATGAACACAGCACTTGAGAACTGCTGTTCCACTACATGTTTTCTTTTACACCAAAAATACATATTCACATTTGGCAATGAGCAGTCTTTTGCATAATGTTCAGTTTCTCTGTCCCGTGACTGTGAGGAGACTTTCATGTATGAATGTTATCAACATATAAAATTCTCTGTTTGCTCTGATATGTGTGACATAGAAAATTCTAGGAAGTTCATTGGATAATTCACCCAGGATCTGGCCAAGCTGCATATTAATAAGAGGACCTAATGAAGCTGCCACATTGCATACAGTTCACACCTCTACTGGGCCACATTGCGTAATGGGAACACAAGCATAGTGTCATACCAACCTTTCATAATTTAGTTTGATTCATTTGGATCCCTGTTTACGGTATATAGGATGTACTATCTAGTGGCTATTACCTGCTTAATTTTTTTCTTTTTCTAGATAATTCTGCTGCCAAATCTAACAATGGTGGTACCTGTAAATATTGTAAAATAAAAATTAAATATTAAGCAAGGTGGAGCTTTAATAACTAACATCTTGTAGGCTGATTTAATACAAATAGAAACAATTTATTAGAGAATTCTATATTTTTCCTTAGGTTTGTTAATTGTTTTCTTAAGCCCTTGTTTAAGTTTAATGGATGAGCACAGTACCATGAATTTGTGTCTCGTGTCAAGCAAAATGTCAGTACAGTAATCCCTCGCTATATCGCGCTTTGACTTTCGCGGCTTCACTCTATCGTGGATTTTAAATGTAAGCATATCTAAATATATATCATGGATTTTTTGCTGGTTCGCGGATTTCTGCGGACAATGGGTCTTTTAATTTATGGTACATGCTTCCTCAGTTTGTTTGCCCAGTTGATTTCATACAAGGGACGCTATTGGCAGATGGCTTAGAAGCTACCCAATCAGAGCATGTATTACATATTAACTAAAACTCCTCAATGCTATAAGATATGCTTCCCCCGCGGTGCTTGATTGTTTGCTTGTCTCTGCCTCTCTCTCACCCTCTCTGACATTCTCTGCGCCTGACGGAGGGGGTGTGAGCAGAGGGGCTGTTTGCACAGAAGCTGTTTGCTTAAAAGATACTGACGCTCCTCTAAAAAATGCCGCTTTATTGCGGTGCTCGGCATATTTAAAAGCACAAAAGCACACGTATTGATTTTTTGATTGTTTGCTTTAATCTCGCGCTCTCTCTCTGACGTTCTCTGCGCCTGATGGAGGAGATTTGAGCAGAGGGGCTGTTTCAACAGAGGCTGTTTGCTTAGAAGATACTGACGCTCCTCTGAAAAATGCCGCTTTACTTAAAAGCACAAGTATTGATTTTTTGATTGTTTGCTTTTCTTTGCGAGCGCTCGCTCTCTCTCTTAAATTCTCTGCTCCTGATGCAGACACTCATTTGAAGAAAAGATATATTTGCATTCTTTTAATTGTGAGAAAGAACTGTCATCTCTGTCTTGTCATGGAGCACAGTTTAAACTTTTGACTAAAGGGTGTTATTTCATGTCTAGAGGGCTCTAATAATGTTAACAGTGTGGGAGAGTTTATAAGGGCTTAAAATATATAAAAATAACCATACAAACATATGGTTTCTACTTCGCGGATTTTCATCTATCGTGGGGGGTTCTGGAACGCAACCCCCGCGATCGAGGAGGGATTACTGTATAGTCAAAAAAAGTAACACACCTTTTTGTCGAATTCAAGAATATCCCAAGTAAGGCAAAATGGATGGGAGAACCAACAAAAAACTGGCAGAAATAAGAGGGCAAAGTGTGACAGTGGCTCAATGGGTTAGCATCCACCCACAGGCACTATTACTGTGTCCATTACTTCGACTCCCTTAATAAGAAAACATTTTCCACAATTTTATTTTTGCCTTTATTGACATTTGTCTTTATTTTTGCAGGAGTATCGACTGCAAATGATCCAAGTTCTCTTTACGCGTCTGTTCCCCAAAGAAAAGACAAGGTAACAGACTTTAGTATTTGTTTAACCATAAAGAACTCCTGTTATGTCTTTAAACTACTAGGCCAGGCCACCATTTCACAAGAATCTGTGACAGAGCCTCTCATTGATAATCGGTGGGTAGGCTACATTAATCTTATCTGCTGCCTCTTCTTTACATTTATGAGGCTAAGTGATGTGAAGGATTTTACATTTTGTGAGTTAAACAGAGCTTCAGCATTAACGTCAGTTCGTCTGCTACTTCCTCAAAAAGCAATACAGCAGTCAGTTAAACAAGCACTTTGTTTCATTACTCACCACAACAAACACACCACACTCCACCATTTCCTTCCCTTGGTCACGGCATCTGACTGATTTTGTTTCTCTCTGTGTTTTGGCTGACAGAAGTAACATATTGTGGTTTGTGGTGTCATATCTGTGAAGCCGCAGCGACCTCAAGGTCTTCATCTGATACACCTCCGCTTGTCTTCTACTTCTGGTATTTCAAGCTGGCCTGTTCTCCTCTGTAGCGGATGTCTTGATCTTCGATGATTCTATTGCAAATAACAAATGTGTTCAATAAGGAAAAAGGAAAAACACAAGGAACATTGGATGAGAAGAGACCTGTTCAAAGGAACGCAAGTGATCACGTCTTGTACATTTGATGTCTTCTAAACAAACCAGAACTTGTCACATATATTTAATTATTTTAATTATATTAATAATTGGTTCTGTACCCTTTTGTATGAAATAGGCTTCATTTTCTTTACTTGGAAATTTATATAAAATAATCTGACAGGTTATTGATCTGACCCCAGGTTTTGGTCTCTCCTTTGTTAAACAATTCAGACTCTTTAAACTAGAAGTGGCTTTAACTGAAACTGATGTGTAATCCACACACCTTGTCTTGACGATCTCAGCCCTGTACAAAGCAACATGAAGAATCCTGGTGGAGCTACCTAGGACTTAATATTATTTTTCTTATTATATACTGTGGCTAGTTAGACAGTTACATTCTATATTCCCCATAATATGCTCCTCTTCTCCATCAAATTACAAGTGCTCAACAAAAAACTTCTGGTTTTAATTTTTTTCACAAAGATTTTTACTGTAGTGTAGTAAGAAGGCTTGGAAGCTTTCTGTTAGAATCAGGTGGACTCCAAAATCTCAAAATTCAGGGTTCCTTTCAAAGCAAGGCCTCTATGCTCCACCGAACCCCAATTACCAAAAATAAGCCTTACCTCAAACCCAAGAAACAAGTTTTCAGCTCACACCAACCCCAAAAGAGTAAGAGTTAAAGTAATCATTACAAACTACAAAGAGGAAATGAGAAATAATTTAAAAACACTTGGCCGCATAGCAAAAAAAATTCTGTTATATTTGAAGTTTTATTAAAAATAAGAAAAATAAAAGTAGATGTCAAAACCAAGTTGAAAATGTAGCAGGAACTGTTAATAGATAGTTTACCTTCCAGCTTGAGTTAGCAGAAAAAAATTTTACTATCAAAATGGCCATCCTCTTTGTGCTGCTCTGTCTATTACAAAGTATCCCAATATACCTAAATAGTGTTGATTGGTAAAATTTGGCGAAGAGTTTATCACAGCAAATATGTTGTATTCGCTGGTGATTGTGTTTGCCAAATAGTTTCCTGGAAATTTGCCCTGCAGCTGGCTAGGGCAAACTTTTTTTCTCCAGCACACCCTGATGCTTTTATGAGGTAAGCATGACATCACCGTTCTGCAGTAGCTTTGTACAGAACTTTCATGCCTGGGTACTGTAAGATCATTGTGGAGCTGCTTCGGGCATGTGTGATGTCACCACCCAATCAGTACTCCAGCTTTCCACCCTGCATAAATTAAAAAATGAAGTATTTTCATTTGAGGGGCAAATTAGCTGACCATAACGAGAATATTATGAGTACTGCCGCTGGAAATAAAACACTGATCTCTGTGACTGTGCAGTGCAGCATGGCTAATTATGCAGGCAAATTAGCCATGTTTTCAGAGACGACTCAAAACAAACCATAAAGGAGTCCCTCCCCCATACACCCCTCACACTGAGAAAGAAAACACGTGACCCTGTGAAATAATAATAATTGTGAAAGATTAATTAATGTTTACAAGGTGTGTATCTATCTTCTTCATGGGAGTAGTAGGTTGTTGTACCATATTAGCCTTTATGGATTCAATGAGAAGTCAAGCAAAATAACATCTTTTATTGGTTAACTGAACAGATTACAATATGCAAGCTTTTGAGGCAGCTCAGATCTCTTTAAAATGGCCCTTTTATCATTTTGTTCGACTTCTCATGCAAACAAATGCAAAGCATCTACATATAGATGGGAAACAAAAAAGACACTGAGCCAGGGCTTCAAACAATAAAATATACACATATAGTGGAATATGACCCGGACACAGACAGGCAGACACATTGTAATCACCCCACACACATTTATTGAGGGTTTCCATATTTCACAACTCAGCTCACAGACCCCAATACCCCACAGTTCAGGCCAACACAAAAATGCCTTCTCTCTCTCTCTCTCTCTTTCTCTCTCTTCAGACCGCCTCCTTCTCTCCTCCAGAGACCTCATCCTTCTTCCACCCGACTCAAGTCATCCTCTGAAGGGAGGCGGCCGCTTTAAATAAGCACCTGGATGTGCTCCAGGTGTGTTCCCGGCAATCTCCCACCGACACGCCCCAGTGTGGCGGAAGTGCCGGCTGCATCCCTGGAAGCACTCCGGGTGTCCCCTCTCTTCTTCCCCCCAGAATTTCCGGATATGGCGGAAGTGCTGAGGTCCAGGGTCCTTCAGGTATTGGGGTGCCCCTGGCGGTAACCACGGGCCCCTACAGGGTCAAGCTTCCCATTGAGCTGCCCACACACAGAGAGAGAGAGAGAGTGCTTCACAGCACAAATTACATTTTTGGCCACACTAATCGGTCCAGCATAGTTGGCAGACACTTCATTAGACCCCAGGTACACTTTAAACACCATTTTATCTCCACTCAGTCCACTCAACATTCCTTTCTCATTGACTTCAATTTACTTAATAGAGTTCAGTGAAGTTCGCAGACATTTCAGGGATGTCGCTGAACTCATGGCGATTCACTACACATAAACAATTCATAAGAAATTAGACTCAGTCATAGAAACAATCATCATCAAATTCAAATCGGCCACATATCCAAACTGTGGCTCCACAAAGGCTTAAAGCAGAAGGTGGCATGGCACTACTAACTTTCCATTTTACTGACCTTTGATTTATAGTTACTGGATAGCAAATATACACATAATTAAACATTAAAAACTGGAATATATTCACAAATATACACAAGCCTTTTATGGTTTATCATTGTTAATAGTTTTATATACAATCACCTGTTTGAATTTTGACATTCTTTACATCTTGGATTGAGGTCAAATTTTGTGTTTAAGGATCTGCTATGATGTTATCATGTATTAGTTTTTTTACTACCATGCCATTTTGTTTTTTTTGAGGGGGCTGTGCCATTTTACACTGTTTTGCATCTGTCATCTCCATGGCAACTTCTTCCAGCACCCTCAGAGTGCTTGATGCCTCTGACATCATCAGAACAATGGTATATAAGTCAACCCAAGCATGTCCAGGTTAGCCAAGTATGTGGCGAAAAACCCTTCATAACAATTTGTTTTGTTTTAGTTTCTTGGTCCACAAATTCTAGCTGCTCTTCCAGACCTTTGATTTCTAATTATGAATTGGCTTTGAAAAAATATTTTTCAGATTTTTTGTTTTTTTCACTATGCATATATCTATGCATATGTCTCTTGGTTTGCAATGGAAAACCAATCTTTTTTCTTTTTGTTCTTTGTATGATGTGCTCCATGCTCTTATCAATATGAGCTATCTATCACCAGTTTACCAGCAATGTAGTCATTCACCAATTACTTCAATGTAGGACACATCTTATCTGTTGCTCCTACACAAAATAATCACCTTTTCAAACTTCTCAGACCTACTCAGTGTTTAACCTTTGTAAAGCCCTAGGGAGTAAGACACTTAGAGATCATCATATAGACTATGTATTTGCACACTTTTTTTCTATATACAAATTTAAAAATTTGTTAAAAGAAACTTACATAATTTTCCACTTGGCAGAAACTCTTTAATGTAATTTTGGAATAAGCATGCTGGGCCGTGATTACCTTTCTTATGCTATTAATTGTTCTGTATATTTAAAAAGTTAAGATGGTGCTTTTCTGCTTGTTCATCTTCAGTTCCTTCTTTTGATTGGGGTTAAATGTTGTTTTATTTTTTTGTATTTTTCTTTTTCTTTTTTTTACGATTTGCATTATTCCGAAGAAAATCGTATATGTTTTGTTTTTATAATTTGTTTGATTGAACAGTATGCTGCCATAATGTTCTGTTTTTCTGAAATAAAATAAAAATTGTTAATAATTGTTTTATATTACTTCATGTAACATTGCTGTATATAATCTTGAGTTTGTCATGAAAAAATTGTCAGTTATTTCAAGGTCTGACTTATTATTTGCCTGTTACTGTTATAATAAATAGTGAAAAGGTATAGCCCTCTTTTGCAAATGCACACTGGAACACATATTAGGTGAGTATTCTTTAATAGTATCAATGATAAACCAACAAAGCCAGTTCAGGATGAGAATTCCTTCATTGACAAGTATGAGGAGTCACTCTATACATGGACTTGCAGATGGTGGTTACACTTCTTAAATACATTTTTACTTCAATTAAAGAAGTACATGAGTAGTTTAATTTTTCTTGTCCTGGCTTTGTCACTGTTAAAACAGGACCCTAGGAGTCAGGATTCTGCTACACTCAATTATACTGCTTTTCTTATCCATACTTACCCTTGTGCTAAAGTAGCAACGGGACTTGGTCACAGACCAAGAGAATTTAATTAAAATGAATGCAAGATCTATCTATCTATCTATCTATCTATCTATCTATCTATCTATCTATCTATCTATCTATCTATCTATCTA
>JANRMT010062797.1:705248-716118 GCA_026402145.1 Polypterus bichir lapradei | reverse complement strand
GGTATAACTGGACAGGTCTGACATTTTACTGCCACCTACTAGTCTCTCATTGACAGCAGGAGGTCTTTTATTATCCAAGCCACGTTTGTTAAACTTTGCCTCTTTCCAGTTCACACTATGTCACTCTGAATTTTAGTCCTTACCACCACATCACATAACATGCTTATGTATCACAATCTCCAAAGTGACATGCATTTCCTAATAGACTATGACATTTTTTGGTTTATCATAACAGATTCAGTAAATGAGAGCACATTTCTGCATTCATTCATTTCCTGTTCTCCACTTCTGCAGTTCAGAGATGCATGGAGTCAAAGCCTGTGTTAAAACTTAGGGTGCAAGACAGAGAAAGAAATCAGGCCAGTCCATTATAGGAGGACACCCAGTAACACACACTGACCTGATGCCCGCTGGTTGTACTGGGAAAGAACAACACACAAATACTGAAGAAACATTTAAACTTCACACACAGAAAGCACATCAGCTAAGAACTGAACCAGAGGCCAAGTGTAGGAGTTCACCTCTCCCAACGTATCAATTTAATTTCTAATATGTGAAAATAAAATGAACTGAGCTTCTTCTTTTTTAAAAGGACAGTTTCAGGAACAGACCCTGATGTGTTGAGCTTAGATACAGAAACCTTTAAAAATGTGCATATTATTGAGTGTATAAAAGCCTGGAATTGCTTTTACGGATTTCTTATTATCTTTAACATTTCAGCATAGTTTTTTATAGCATTTGAAGTACAACAAACTGTTGAGCACAGTCCAGTCATTAATTTGTTTTGTATCATAAAACATGGCCTTTTTACACTTAAACATGCAATTTTCACACCTTACTTAGTTCCAGATTCAGTGTTTTGTCCTTCTCTTCTTTTTGTTCCCACAGAGCGCTTTAGTAAACCCACCCTGAGTGTCCTGCCCAGTGCCACAGTGTGGGAAGGGGACAATGTGACCCTGGGGTGTCTGTCTTTGAGCGAAGTGACAGGGACACAACTGAGATATAAATTCTACAGAGATGAGACACCTTTGAGTGAAGAAACTCCACAGAATGAGTTCACAATCCAGTCAGCTCAGCAGAACCAAACTGGAAGATATTGGTGTGAGGTGAAGGAAGAAGGGAAGAAGACTGGGAAGAAAACAAGTGCTAAAGTGCAGTTGACTGTTAAAGGTAAGTGAGCAGAAGTCTCCTCTTCAGGTCCGTGTCTCTCTCTGTCTGCTCTGTCACTCTCTTCTCTGTGTAATGACGCCATATCTTCACCTGAGACACCCAAAAGTTTACATCATGGAATTTGGCCAGCGCCAGACTTTAATGTCCAGTCTGCAGCACCCAATTTGTCGTTTTCTAAACAGATTATGAGACATGAAAAAGGATGGCATGGATGTCTCAGTGGTAGTCAGTTGTTTACAGAATGAATCTTTGTCAGAATAAGAAGGTATCTGTGGAAGCTTTTAGGATTTCATAACTTCCTGCTTCTTTACATGCCAGTTATCAGTGTTAGTCAGAATGTTGATTATTCTTTTTTATTCTGTTTTCTTTATCCTTTGCTCTCTTCATCAGATTGTCATTTTTAATTTCTTCAGATGTGTCACTCTTTGTCTTTTAATTATAAGCCATGTTCACTTCTAGGCATTTTTTTCATTAATTCCTAATAACTCATTATCATTATAATATATAAAGTCATTATAGTTTGAAGTATCCCATGCACAGTTTTTAGCTGTGTAAACTTATTAGAAGAATACAGATTTTAAATAGGACCTGGTTCAGTTTTCATATTTGCTTCTTCTTCCTATCAGAGGTTTTCGTTTTATTGATACCACAGAAATCCCACACCTTAACCTACAAAAAAGTGCAGTTCCAGATTTCTTCAGCAGCGGATGCTATACTTTCCACTTATAGCATAATTTACACACACACACACACACACTCTTTGATCCTTTTAATATTTTTTGTTGGCATCAGCCTGAGGAGCTTCAATTCTGTGAGAATGAGCGGTGAAACCACAAGTGACATAAACACTGAAATCTTCATCATTAATGGCAGACTGATGAAGGAGACACACGTAGGTTTGAAAATGACATGGAGACATCATTTGCTGCACACCAATAGCCAAGGTGTTTGAGATGGCACTTTAGCTAATAGCTGATAGCTAATGAGAAAAGGAAATGCAGCCATAAACCATTCCAAGTAATAGAGGAGAACTGACCTCATCCATTGCCTGCCCAAACTGACACACAAACTCATCAATGTATCTTCCCCATTTTTGACTGGCTGCTGTTAAAACACCCTAAAGATAATTTTGTGGCCCAAGAAATTTTCCACTTTTTCCTCAGTCCATGTATTTTAATAACAGTGTACAGCAAGCTCAAGGACAACACCAAAGTCCAGATGTATATCTCCTGGATACTGAGCAGATTGTTGTATGGCAGTAAGATTTTGACGCTGTGCACAAAACAACAGCAACTTCTCAACTCCCTTTCCGTGTGCTTCTTTAGGCGAGTATTCGGTATCACTTGGAGAGACAAGGCCACCAACAGCCCAGTGCTCAAGAGGAGAGGCAACACCACCATCTTCAGTTTTCTGAAGCACAGGCGTATGCACTGGCTGGGTCACATTTCACGCATGGCTCACGGTCAAGGCTGGCACAAAGACCCAGAGGAACTACATGGATGTCTACAAACGTGACCCCAAGGCTCTCAGCATCAAACCCAGCACTTGGCAGTCAGTTACCTCAGAAAGGAGTGCCTGGAAGCAGGATGTGAAGAAGGGTTTATTGAAAGTTGATGATAAGAAAGCCCCCAGGAAGTCCCATGCCCAGGATATTAGAGCTCCTTCAGTATTCTGCTGTACAGGACTGCCATTCTCAACCAGTCTACCGGGGTGCAGATGTGTGATCCCTTGGGGTTGAAGGGCTGTCTTCTAATAGCACTACACTTTTACTATTTTTAGTTCATTCTTAATCAGAACCAAATTCTAACAAATTTCAATTTTCAATGTTTGTAGCTGTACAATTTGAAATATGTCTTCACTCCACAACACTAAAACTGTGAGATACAGATGCTGAAAGCACACCTGAAGACATGAAAAAATGCTAAACCTGCAATCAAGGTGTGGGGTATTTTATTTATTTCTTTACCAGGTAATTGAGACTTTGGATAAACGCCCTACCAGACTAAAAAATGTTTGCACACCAAAACAAATGTGCTGTTTGACAAAATTGTATTTTTTTTTTGTAAGTGAAGTTCTACAGTAAAATTACAAAAGTGCATCACAGTGGAGGACCAAAGAGAGGTTTACGGATGTGGTGAGGGAGGACATAAAGGCAGTCAGTGTGGCAGAAAATGGCGTTAAAGACAGAGATAGATAGAGATGGATGATCTGCTGTGACGACCTCTAAATGGGAGCAGCCAAAAGAAGAAGAAAACGTAGAGAAGGAAATGAAAAGAGCAGACTGAGAGTTGTTTATGATATATTGCACCACTGGATAGAGAGAATGAAAATGAATTTGGTTTTCTTTTGTCCATATCCAATTTACTAAACCCTCTTAATCCAGTTTTTGAGTCCTGGGGGCCCAGCAGCACTGCATATGAACCAACCTTGTAGTGTCTACTGAAGTGTATAGTCCACTCATATCATGTTTAAACACACCCTGACATTTGGACAAAATGACACAAAGCGATCAGACCAAGAATCAAACCACAGTCTGCAGGATCTAACAAAATTAACAGCTTGACACGCCTTTCTAGGTTATTAAGTTGAATGGAAATGAAATAAGTTTAAACAGTACAAAACAATAAAACACCAAGGAAAAGCAAATATCAATACAAAAATTAATTCACTTTTCTGATTTTTTTTTTTCCTTTTGAATTGGTAGCTTTGCTTAACTGGTCCTGCAAAGTCAATACCAACAGCTTTACACTGTAAGGCAGCACAAGATCTCCTTTTATTCTCTATTTTACTTCTTTGCTCTGTGCTTTTGTCAACCACACTTGAATGACTGAAGATCTTCACCAGTCGATCCTCCCTTGGCCTTCCTCTTCTTTTCTCTCACTAATTCTCTTCATGTTCTCTCTTCAGCTATGTATGTGACTTTGTCAGCTTCTCCTGGCACTTCTGTGAAGGTGGGAGACTCCATTAACTTGACCTGCACATGGGAAGGAAAAGTGAGCTCAACACTCATCTTCACTTTCCTAAGAAACAACGAGACTGTGAAGAGCAGCAGTGACTCTGCAGTGTTTAGCATCAATCAGGCTGATAAGAACCACACTGGGAGCTACATGTGTGCTGTAGAATCTTCAGCAAGAAATCAAACTTACAGCAATGAGATTGAGATTGAAGTGCAAGGTAGGAAGAAACATTTAACATGGCAGGTCTCAACTACATACACGACAAAACAAAACTGTGTAGAGTATAAAGTCTGACTGTCTTATTTTTAAATCACAATGAAAAAATGAGAAATAATTTCTTGTCGTTCTTCTTCACATCATCAGATTCTCTAAGTCCTGCTAGGGCTCTCTAAGCTTTTGGTTAACCCAACAATCCCCTTTGTTAGCTCCAGATTTACGCAGAAGTTCCGCCTACAATAATTTTATTCTGCTTTGTGTCAATGTTAAATTTTACTTATATAGCTTCTGTCTAATATTATATTTAACACATACAGTATACATGTGTAATTTTTACCTGCAAGTATTTATAGATTTTTTCAACTTTGCCAGATCTTTCAGGTTGGCCCTTTTTCTGTGGACTCAATTTAGACAAAGATTTCTCCACAATTTAAGTACAACATGTTATTTATTTGTTTTTATTATACGTTTCCATTAATAAATTACAAATGCAACATCCATCCTATTATAACCAGTACTTTTACGATGTAATTACTGAAATGGCCCTTTCCAAAAAGGTAACATATCCTTGTTTTAAAATGCTGCTAAAACTGGAGATAATCATCGTGTCTGTCCAAAGAGGTGATGCCACAAAGAAACTGAGAAGTTTGTAACCTGCCATTTGTGCCTTATCATGTTATTTATTGTGCATCTGTTAGATATTTAAGGTATGTCTGTGAGACCGTTTGTGATGTGTATATTGTATGACATAAAACTACTAGACATTAAATTGAATTAGTAACATATCTTCAAATGTTATACTTTTTTATCACACATTTGTTTTGAAGGCATTGCCTATTCATTTAATTCTCTGAAGACTTCATTGTTTTTATTTCTTCATTGTTGTGGTCGGATGGGTGGTCCACAGGTTCAGTCGCTTACATGAGAGCCTCCTCAGTTTATGGGCCACCATCTTTTTCTGACCTTGGTGGCCTGAAGTTCTCCCACATTGTTTTTCTGTATTTTGGTCCTTCACCTGTTATTGATGATTTTCAGGTTGTTATTAATGGGCTTCTTTCTGTTTCTTTGTGTTTTTAGCTTTCCCTGGTGCTGCTAAACAAGGTACGTGGTGAGGGGTCTTGCTTTGGCCTTCAGATGGGAATTCATTCATGTTCTCTTGCTTTTTTTGTCTGTGCAGACTTAAGCAGCATTGAGGAGGGCTGAGACTTTTAATTTCTGTCTTTTCTGGTGTCGTTCATTTAAATCAGAGTGGTGGGCACTAGATGTGGGTGAGGTTGGTACTCCTGCCTTTAGGTTGCTTTGTGGAGGGATTTCTGTGAGCAGCAACTGGGGTATGTCTTCCTGGCCTGGTGGGTGCGTATAGTGACATCCTTGTTTTTCCACCTGCAGATCTTTTGCCACTCACACTCATCTTCTTTTCTTATCTTTTCTCAATGGTAAACTTGAATACTGTTAACGTACTTGAGATAAAGGAAGACCCCATCCAAAAATTATATTATTTTAGATGGTTTGTACCTGTATTGCACCTTGTGTTGGCTGGGTTTGGCTCCAGCAGACCCCCGTGACCCTGTGTTAGGAATTAGCGGGTTGGATAATGGATGGATGGATGTTACTTACCCCATGTAGTTTTAATTTCATGTTTACCTAAAAAGATTGTTGTAGAGTGGCACCCAGTGGTGACCAACACTGGCCAACAGCAAACAATGTGAAAACAACCATGGGAAAAAGAAAAAAAATCCTTGTGGAGCTCTTGTTGCATAATCCACATGTCAGTTATCCATTTATATTCTAACAACATGCAAATTGCATGTGTTTTTTGCTAAATTTATTATTAATGTTTACATCCGGAAAACGTGGTGTGCAATATAAAGGAAAGGTACATTTCCCATAACACTTTCCTTTTGAACTGAAGAAAGGCTTCATCGTCAAACTCAATCACCTACACAAAAATGTACACAAGCAATTTAGACTTGACAGTTATCTTATCATGCATGTGTTTAGGGGAGAACCAGTGTACCCAGAATAATTACCTTAGATAAAACCAGAAGCTAGATAAGTACAGCAAATGTTATGCATCAAATGCTTTATTTACACCACAGTCTCCAGAAGACTATTCATGCCATATGACTTTGTGTCTTTTCCTCTCCTCAGAGTCCCCACTTACCATTGTTTATTTCAGCGTTGGACTCGGTCTGGTTTTTCTAATACTTGTGCTGCTGCTGCTGCCGTTTGCAAACCCCAGGTCTCGAGGTGAGTGGATATTGGTGAGTTGCATGGAACTGTGGGTCACTGATTGTGCTAAATTGTTGAAATTGTTCAGCAAACCAGCATTCTGCTTGAGTGTAGGAGAAAGAGACTGAAGAAATGGGGCAAAGAGTGTCAGCGAAAACTTGTTTGGGTGGTAATAACATCAAGAAGGTCAGGGATATGGAAAGGCCTTTAGGTCAGTAGCTTGCAAGATAAAAGTAGGAAAAGATTATAGGCGATACTAAAGGAAGAGAAGACAGAGATTGGCTTCATCACTTCCCAAGCTGCATTTGTCAGAGATCAGACCTCATTGGATGTCCATGTTTAGTGTGCTCATTAGTAGTAAAGTGTTAATCATGTACAATGAAGACACTTTTACTTTTTTTTCTATTTTTTTCATTTTTTTTTTTGTTCCAGGTTTACCAAGCATTAGAAGTTCAAAGACTGGGTGAGTCTTTCTGATGACTACAAATATGACTTCATATCATAAGGGACCAACATATTAGTCTTATCTGATTGAATACACAAAGATGTTGGGGGCATTGGGACTTCTTTTGGAACAAATGGGAGGTACATCTGAACCGGAGGGGCACCGATATGTTGTGTAGACCCCTGAGCAGATTAGTCAAGGATTGTGTAAACTTGGTAAAAGGGAGGCACGGAGTTTAGGGCAGGCCAGGCTTAGAACTGTACATGAAGGAACAAACAATGGTGTAAAAACACATATGCATAACAATGGAAATTGTAACCCAAAGTGTAAGTGCAAAAGTGAAATAAGCAACACATTTAAAAATAGCTTGCAAAAATTCCAGAAATATCAAAAATAAAACGTGCTTCCCCAGACACTGCAGGATTCTCTCTACACACTGGAACTAATGTTGCCATTATGTTGAGGGTTAAAAACCTGACTGGTGACTGGAGGAACCCATATTCGACAAGGGGTTATAGATGAATTTCCTTTTGTATGCACAACATGTTTTCATTAACTCCTGATTCTAGTAGGTTACTAAAATGCATGTACTTTATTTCATTTTTCTTGCTCATCTTAATGTTTAGGAATAGAGATGTCAATTTTCTATGCAAGAAAATGGCAATGAATTTCTGTTCATTTTGAAGCACACTGCTGCTGCCTCACAAATTCAGTGTCCTGGTTTTAAGTCATAGCCCTAGCTTGTCGCCTGTATGAATTTTGTTTATTCTTTTCTATGTTTGGGTGTTTTTTTCTCTGGAAAACTCCAGTCTTCCATCCCGATGCAGTTTAGGTTGATTGGAGATTCTAAATTAGCCCAGTGGGTGAGTGTAGAGGTGAGCCCTGTAAGGACTGTCAGCCTGCCCTGGGCTGTTTCCTGACTTGAACCCAGTGCTACCTTGAGGTTGGTGAATGTTCTGTTACTGTATTTCTACCGAGCCTTGCTTTGCCTTTTTTAAACTTTTACAAAGCATTTTCAAGCTCCTTGTACACACACCACTTCTTGAGTAATAAAGAGAAGTGACTGATGGGCACATTTATTAGTTTATCAAATAAAAAAGAGAAAAAAAAAAACAAATGAAACAACAGAGATACTACAAAAAAGCAGAAACTCACGCACTTTGCTACAGTGACCCCTAGTGGTCAGCTGCACACTTCAGCCCACAGTGCAGATGGCAGACACAGCCTTCCCTTGACCTCTGTGTATGTATATACTGTAAATGTTAGCTTCAGTCAACATGTTATTTTAAGATTTGCATTTCTTACAGAAGAAAAGAGAAAGGAGAGGATGTGATAACACCCAGTGGAGGAGCTAACCAAATGGATCCATTGAATAAGGAAGGTTGGAGAGTTTCCATGAGTTTATTGATTTTCAAATATAATTGTGGAATTTTATTATACTCATGAATATGTATTCTTAAAGAATTTTACTTTCTTACATTATAATTCTTTTATATGACCTTTGACTGTTTATTTGTATAGAGCTAATTCTTGTCAGGTTTACAAATGTGGCATTTGTCAAATAGGATGATCTTCATCCCTGAATCCTCAAACACCCTTAAGACAGAATAGTCTTCACATTAGCTTTTGGGCTGTTTGCTCCCAATTTGTTAACTCCTTCCCTATCAAGTCCTTAAAGCTTCTTTCTCTTTCTTTTGCTTTTGAAACCCCAACAATTTGGCAGACGCTGTTTCTCAAAATACCTTGAAGGCTTCTCCACTGATAGCTATTTTAATCTGCTGTGTTCTCAAAAACTCAAAAGCTGAAAATTTGCTTCAGTGCTAGTTAAAGCCCATCTGGAGTCCTAGGAAAGGAGGGGCGGCAGCAGCCCTCAGTGTCCAAAGCGAGGTAGTTAGTTTTAGACTTGGACAATGGATGAGTGGGGTTCCCCCTTGGTGTCCAAAGTGCAAGCCTCTAAAGTTAAACCAGAGTGTGCACTCCTTTAGTTACATAATTGCCATCCTTTTGCTTACATAATGAGGACTTTATACAATGCGTTCCACTTGGTGTCCAGAGTGCGCGCTCATCACCTTTCATAAATGGTGTCCCTAATGGATTGATTGGCTTAGGCTGTAGTCACCATTTTGAATTTTTTTGGTTCAGACGTTTTGTGCAACCCATGGCAAGATGCCATCCTGGGTGATTTCCCATCCGTCAGCCCTCCAAAAAAGGCCTTCTAATAAAATGAACGTCTCTCCAAACTCTAGACGTAGGTTCCACAGCTTGCACAAGCCCAAAAAGTGGTGACGGCTTTTATATTTTAAAACCCAGGTATGGGAAAGAGGAGAAACCTTCAAATATCTGGTCTATACTAACAAAACAAACCTAATTTAATAATTAAAGGTTTACTTAAGAGTACATGAGAATTAAAAACACAACAATTGAGGAAAAAAAGCAAACAAATCCAAATCTGTAATCTTAAAAATAGTACCTTTAAATGAGAGCAGAGTGCAATAACCAGAAAAACCAAAATGACCTAAAAAAGAGCTTAACTCAAGAGAAGGGCAACAATGTCAAAGCAGCCCAGTTATATGCTGCTGGCCATTAAATAGTGCTAAATAAATTCCCATTTGACCAGATAAAGAGGTTCAACATATAGTGCTCAAAAGGTGCATAACTAAAGAAACAAATTAAATGAAGAGGTAAAAACAACTAAAGGCTTACATTAAATGAAAATTCACTGGAGTCTGGGTTGAAACCCTGGCTGAACGATAATTACTGCAAGAGTACAGCCCTTTTCACAGGTAAACTGGCACACTCGCCTTAATGAGTTGATTTCCGTTTATACTGTAGGTGTGGCGAGTGCATGGCTTCAGCTGGGGTAAAAAGGAAAGGGGCAGGTAAGAAAGGAGAAAAAGAAATTGGGAGAAAAGAAACCGAGAAGCGACCAATGAGTGCGAGCTCAAGAAAGGTGAGAACTGATTAGGATGGCTAGAGCTCTATGAGGGGTTCTAGTAGAATCGAGTGAGAGAGCGTGAGGGCAGAGAGCAAAATCAGCTCGTCGTTGTTGTCCAGATCTGCTGCTGAATAAGTAAGGGAACAGTGAAGGCAGAAGGTAGCTCTCGTAGATTACATAGTTCTTTTTTTATTTAACCAAAAGTAACTTTTAATATTAATGAGTATGCACTTGCACTAATAGATCATAAATATCATTAATAATTATATATATATATATATATATATGATTTTATGTGATAGAAATTCTTTTAAGTATTGTTTATATTTAGTTTATGTGTCATCTGTGAGTTTCCATGAACTTTTCGTAAGCTCCAAAATTATTCCTATTTATTTGTTCACGGCCAACTCACAAAAAACGAGAATGTCATATTCACAACTCTGGAGAGGCAACTGTACATACAAAACTCATACTAAACAAAAACTAATTAAAACAAAAGAATCCTAACAGTATTTGTTCATTAATGTTATGTATGCAATATGGAGAGCTAATAGTGGAAAGGTGGAAAACAAAAACTCCTGTCTACAGCTTTTCATTTTTTTATTTATTTTAAACAATAAAGCAGTGCATTTGCCCCTCACTAACCATAACCATGAGGCTAATTATTGTGTTGATGTGAAATGGAATTATAAAGGTAAACTGGGTGGAATGTGTCATAAGTAAACCTCACAAATAATTTAAATATTAATCATTTAAACTGAAATTATTGACAATGTAAATAAATAGAAGAAAGCAGAATCTTATTACTAATTATTGACAGCAAAGGTATACATTTAAATAAAAGAAACTGTAAATTTCTGCTTTTGTACATTTTACAGAGGAAAACTCAGACATGCTGTACTCTGTGTTGATGGA
>JANRMT010062797.1:678316-705148 GCA_026402145.1 Polypterus bichir lapradei | reverse complement strand
CATTTTACAGAGGAAAACTCAGACATGCTGTACTCTGTGTTGATGGAACCTCCTGAGGGCAAAAACAAAGGTGAGAGTTGCCATTCGGCAATGTCCTGTATAAACTGCTGATTTGAACAACCTGGAAAGATCCTATGCTGACTAGCAGATGACTTGTGATAGCACCTGTCACATAATCCCTGGTGTCATTCCCTGACACTGTGGTAAAAGTCACTAACAAATAAAGCACAAAAGTAGTTTTCTGACTACAGAATGATTTGATGATTTATGGTTGGTGGTCCATTCTCTGTGTCAATTGAATATATTCTTATGCATCAAGCCCTCAGCAGAATGCTGTGTTTTATCTCCCCTCTCCACCGTGGAGAAGAGCAATTCCATTAAAAATTTTTGCATATGTTTTGTGAATAGACATTTAAAGATGCACCCTTTAGTGATTTTTTAACAGAAAACACAAGAAGCCTGGCCCTTGCCATTCCCTAAAAGCCAACCTTTCCTGATTCTTGTAGATGAGGAATGCTCTCACCTATCACCTCCATTTCCATTCCATCTTTAGGTTTACAATCGTCACAACAGTTAAAACTGGTAAAGCAGGTAACATTATACCAGAGCAACACAATGCATGTCATACAGCCCATAGGACATTTTGACTGCTTAAAGGTTGATTTTTGATGGCTCATTAGACTTAAAAGAAATCCTCCTTTATGCTTCATTCAAGAATCAACTTTGTCACTGATGTTTCACCTAACGTTCCTTAGGAGAAATAGCTTTAGAGAGAAAGGAGACATGCAATACAAATCAGGTAAAAGGAGAATTTGGTTTGAAAAGCATGTTAAATTTTATGAGATCTCTTTCTAGTCTTGTTTGAATCTCTTTCAAGACATCACATTTTTACTTATTCTTGGACTGATATCTTTAACCAAGGTGGCCTACAAAATTTGAGATATGACTGGTTACATACTTTTGGTTTTCCCACTTGAAGCACAGGTAGATGAAGTGACTTGCTTGTGGTCACACAATGGTGTCAGTAGTGGGATTTGAACCCACAACCTCAGGGTCTGGCAGCCAAAGTCTTAACCACTATGCCACACTGCCTACCTTTGCTTCTTGAATGAGTTTGATCTAATTGGAGGACAGTATTATAAATTCAAGTGACTAACAGAGTAATCAATAGCAAGGGGCTACAGCTTTATGATCACAGTAAAGTGTTTTATTGCCACAAACAACTCTCCATACATTTCACCATAAGTTACTGAGTACACTTTTAAATTGCAAGAAAAATGTCAAGACACTACTAATATGAGCCCATCTTGTGACTTGGCTGAGATCTCTGCTGGAACTCAAGAAGAGACACGTGTGAGAATACTGGGGTATTTTGTCTCAGGAGAAAAATCTAAGGAGTAAGAGACAAAAGAACTCTTCTCCATTTAATTCCTTTCTGATTCTGATCTGCTTCATTTTTGGCTGGGCTACGTCTCATAAATGTCTATGTGTTTTAAGTACAGCCACAGAAATTAAATGTCTGCTCACCAACATATTTCTAGACCCTAAAAAAAGAAAAAATAACAACAACAGGGGTTGCAGACATTTTACACGCAATTCGGAAAATCTACACCTTACCTGGTATGATGTTTCATGAGTGAATGTTATTGACTTGGGAGATTACCAGGCCACCCTTATATATGTGAAGGAGAAAATCAAGGGATGGCCAACACATTTTCAGACATCATATGAGTTAAAGAGGCTGTCTGAAGGAAAACCTAATGAAGTGGCCACTCAGGATTTACAGTACAGAAGTCTCATTACACACTGTGACACTCAGAGTTTTATTGTTCCTATCTATGATACAGTCTGTGAAATCTAACACTATGAACTTAGAGTTTCCAGCATACTTTCATACTTAGTTTTGATGTAAACTATAAAGTGGCTGTTTTTTGCTATTATTTTTTTTAGATGATTCTGCCATAGAGGTCAACGATGATGTTGTTTATTCAGATCTTGTAAAAGGGAAATTAATGAAGAAGCGAGGTGGGTCTACTTCGAATCAACAGCTAAATAAGCTGATTTACTTTTTCAAGAGTTGCTGAAAAAAGTTACTCTTCCGTAATTACTCATTTAGTGTGTGCAAATGTTATTCTGTGTGATTTTCTGGTAATTACTTACCTTTATAACTCCTTTATAACATTAACATTTTTGCCTGTAGACACATTATTCTGATTGTGTTTACCTTGACAGAAAAATTGCCTGAGGAGTCCACAGGAGTCCTGTACTCTGATATCAAATTGAAGAATGCCACAGGTAAGACAGAATGAGTGGGGACACCCAAATAAGACCAAAATTCTAATGTACTGATATACACAAGGCAAATGGCTACTTTAACGACATAAGGCATTCAGATGTTGCTCTATTCATATGAAAAGACTGAAAAAATGCACCAAAATACCCCCTTGATACCATTCTACTTCTTGGTTTACCAATAACAAGAATGACTTTGACATACAGTAGTTTGAATTAGCATGCATTCAATCAGGTGATAAAACTATTTAGCATCTTGTATTTGTGTTCCTCCATCATCACTTACAGTATATGTTCACAGCCACAAGATCACCATCAGCTGGATATTTTTTGGGCAATAGTCTTTTCTCAATAAGCATGTGGCATTATTTCATATGAAAACATTGGCAGAGCATATGATCCTTATAGCTTCAACTCAAAAGTCAGAAATTGATGAAAGAAGAGTTCTAGATAACAATGTTTTATTGTCCTCATCTATTTATGCTGACCTTTATATAATTTAAGATATTTAAGAAAATCAGTTATTTCACTGAAGTTTAGTTATTTTGTAAAATCACCAATTTGGAATCCTCTTTAATAAAACCCCTGTGTGCATCCAGGGTGTCCGTGTGTGTGTGTGTCTTCTGGTGAAGTGCGCATGCACGGGGCAGCACTGCACACGTCACCGTGGACGTACACACACTGGAAGCTGGGCACACAGTGAATGGCCTAGCCGCGGCCGCACATGATAAGCAAATAAACGACATCATTGCTGGGGAGAGTGCTGATTGGGTAGTTGCGGCCGCGCACATAAAATCCGTTGCTGGGGATACAAGACATACAGTAATCAGCTGCACGCCAGCACGGATTCAAATACTTGCTGCGGAGCTGAACACTACTTGCTTTGGAGACGCCACAGGCTACATCAGCTGCTGCATGCCACACATTAAATTACTTGCTGGGGAGACGCCACAGGCACGATTATCAGCTGCACGCCACACATTACATCAGTTGCTGGTGAGACTCTGCTGATTGCCCACTGTTGTGACAGAAAATTAAAGGCATATTACAGACATCAAAGCCAGTAAATCTGTCAGAGAAAATCTAATGTTTATGCACTACTGTTCTAGCGCCCGTTATTGTAACGGGCTTAATGTCTAGTATATCTATAAATTCAGAAATAAAGGCATAATTGTCCCTGTAAGTGAAGGACAACATGGTTGAGTCCAGTTAGCACCAGCCACGGCTGCTGTTATCTACCAACTTGTGAAAAACTGACTTTTTAACAGCCTTCTAAATCAGACAAATGCTAAAGAAAAATTAAAATACATAAATAAAGTGAACATAAAATTCGACCATTGCTGCTCAACAACATATTTTCTAAAACAGTGAGACACAACTCCACACTTGGTGGTCACAGGGCTTTATGATTCTAGTGGAGCATCTAACAGTGATGGCATCTATTAAAATACTACTAAAGAAAAAATAAATATAAAGCAAGGCAGAGCATCTTTAAATAACCTCATGTAGGCTCTTAATTTCCCAATGCAGCTGGAAATAATCTTTATATATAATACACTACCGTGGCTGTCCGTTTGTCTGTCCAGTATTTTAAATCACCTGTAGCTCACAAACCGTTTGAGCTATTGACCTGAAATTTGGTACACAAATACTACGTGACGTCTACTATCCGCTTTCGGGGTGTTGATTGACCTCCAAGGTTATTCCGCTTTTTATTTTTATTTTATTTTATTGTAGAATCAACTCTCAGGGCAGGGTGGCCACGCGGCGCATGCGTATGGGCGCCGTTCTCATCCCTTCGCTGTCACTTCCCCTACCTCTTTTTTATCTTAAATCATTCTTGAGGCAAGTTGAAGACTTAAGTGCCAGCTTAAGTGAAAAATTTAAGTAATTGTACTAATTGTAACACAAACACTGACTTAATCAGTTTTAACGCCAAGAGATGCTGACGAAAGAAGAGAAGAAGCGGCCACTAGGGTGGAGAAAAGAAGAGCTGCTCAGGAAGAAACAAGCGCATCAACCACTGAGCAAACGAATGCAAACGTATAGAGAAAGAGTTTGAAAACTAGGAATGCTCAAGTCAAGTGTATTCACTGCACGTTATCGTGCAGTGCACAATTCCTGGTTTATGTTAAAATAACACTCTTCCTTTTATTACGGTCATTAATTATTTTCTAAAGCCTTTGTTTAAGTTTAATGGACAAGCAAAGTACACAACTTTGTTTACCTGGTAGGAAAAATGCCAGTATAGTCTAAAAAAAAGTCAAGTACCCTGACGTCAAACTCATGAATATCCCCAAGGTAAGACAAAAGGGATAGGGTATGACAGAAATGAAGAGGAAAGATAGTGGTGCAATGGGACAGCGTCCACCCAGGCACTGTTAGCATGTCCATCACTTGCCTTCTCTTAATAAGCCATCTTGGTATAGCAAGCATTTTCTTCGGTTTTACTTTTGCCTTTATGACCAATTGCTAATAAACACATACATTTTTCAGGTGCCTCCACCGAAGCTGATTCAAGTTCTCTTTATGCTTCCGTTCCCCGGAGAAAAGACAAGGTAACTGACTTTAGTATTTGGTCAACCATAAAGAACTCCTGTTACTTCTTTAACTACTAGAACAGACCACCATTTCACAGGAAAGTGAGGTAGAACTTCTTAGTAATAATCAGTTGGTAGACAACATTAATCCCAGGTGTTTGCTTCTGCTTTACAAATATAAGGATTAGCAACGTGAAGGCTTTTTAGACTTTGTGAATTAAACAAAGCTCCGGAATTAAAGTGAGCTCCTACTCTACTTGCTCAATAAACATTAAACCACCCAGTTAAATAACAATTTTCATTTCATTTCTCACCACAACAACCTATTTCCTTCTCTTGATCACGGTGTCTGACTGATTTTATCTCCCTGTGTTTTGGTTGGTAGATTTAACACATTGTGTTTTGTGGTATCGCATCTGTGAAGGAAGCCGCAGTGACCTCAAAAGTCTTCAGCTGTCACACCTCTGCTTGTCTTCTATTTCTGGTATTCCAAGCTGGTCTGTTGCTATCTGTTTGAAGGTCTGGTTGTGTGGTGTTGCTATCATGGTGTATTCAAGCATTCAATATGGAAAAAGGAAGAATGCAAAGAACACTGGAAGAGCACAGACCTGTTCAAAGGAACACAAGTGATCACATCTTTGTTTCAGTTGGTGTCTTCTAAACAAGCCAAAGTGCTAGGCATCCTGTGACTTATATTAATAATTTTTCAAATGAATAAATGTTTCAGTTTGCTTTTAGAGAAACAGGCTTGTTTTATATAAAATCACCTACCATGTTATTGACCTGAGCTCAGTGGTGTCTCCAAGTGAAACTGATGCGCTACTGTAATCCACACACCTTCTCTTGACGATCTCTGCCTATGCAAAGCTACAT
This sequence comes from Polypterus bichir lapradei, assembly GCA_026402145.1. Classification (NCBI taxonomy): domain Eukaryota; kingdom Metazoa; phylum Chordata; class Cladistia; order Polypteriformes; family Polypteridae; genus Polypterus; species Polypterus bichir. Next base: position 699,443 of record JANRMT010062797.1, on the reverse strand, counting down.
ACAGTAAATCATCCTGGTGCAGCTAACCAGGTCTTCATTTTCCTTTTCTTATTATATACTGTGGCTAGCTTGATGGTTAAGTTCTATTTTCCTGATAATATTCTCCTGTTCCTTAAAAAATGACTAACCAAAGCAGCTATGAACATTATAATGTCAAACATCTCCACAAATTTGACTTTTTCACTATAGTATAGTTAGCAGACACGCAGAGTTCCTGTTTAGTATCTCGTGGGTTCCACAAACACAAAAAGCAGGCTTTTCTTCCAAATCTAGGCCTCTACGCTACCCAAGGCTTCCTTACTAAAAATAAGCCTTACTCCAAACTCAAGAAACAGGCCTTTGGCCTGCACAAACTATTAAGGGGTAAATCTTAAAATCATTTTCAAAAACAGTAAAAAGGAAAGAGGAAAGAGAAAAGAAACCCTTTATCTCCTATGGGATTTTTGGCATTATTGCTCCTAAATTACATATCCAGACATTAATGGCTATTATTCTGCTCACGTAACAAAGGAGCTGAGAATGGCTGAAGAGTAGTGAGTATAACTCTACAAATTTTTAAAAGAATGTCCTGATATGAATGAAAACCTTTGTTTCTCACCAGTCTCAAATAAATACAGCAGAACAAATTAGGTTTATCAGGACTTTCTCTCTAAAATAATGGACTTTACAGTGCATAACCAAGACAACTTTGGAATCAAGTTTCTTTTGTGCCCCAATCTGTCAGTTATCACTGTACCAAGTTTAGATGTCATATTCCTCAGCATTGCAAGTTTGGCACAAAGTGTCCCCCTTTTTGGAAACTCTAAAAACAAGTATTGCAGTTGTAGTTATATTTTAAATAAATATACACATGATACAGTGATCCCTCGCTATATCACGCTTCGACTTTCGCGGCTTCACTCTATCGCGATTTTTTCTCATACACGCTTACGTCACTACGCATGCGCTTTCTGAGAACTTTTATCTAAGCCTCACGATGGCTCCTAAACGTGCTGCTTTTTCTAAGCCTTCTGACAATAAAACTAAGTGCCGGAGGAAGATGCTTGCTATCCAGGAGAAGGTGAAACTCGTGGATATGATCAAAGATGGCAATACCCTACAAAAGCCTCCTCACGCATATGAAAAGACAGCGCCAGCAACTGCCTATCAAGATGTTCTTCAGCCGCGCACCCAGATACCCACTGAGTACTTTTAGTACTCATTCAGCGGAAGAAGACAACGATGCACCTGCTGAATATACTGCACCACCTGAAGACTCCTACTGAGGTTGTGCCTTCATAGGTTAGTGGTTGTGTGTAAGAACTGTGTGTGTGTAATTAAATGTACAGTACAATAATCTACTATATAAAAGCGCTTGGGATTGTCCTTCCGTCCCATGAGTGCAAAGCGTAGCGGTATTCCGCTTATCACAGACTTACTACTTGCGGCTTGCGGTACGAAGCGACACGATTTGAGCAGAGTTCTGCTACTCCCATCATCCCCTTGTTTTTGTGCGCGATGCGCTGGAAAAATAGACAAAATTATGTCTCTGGAAATAATTAATGTTGATGGAGTACAAATGCCTCACCGCGTAGTAAATATCAGGGGAGATGGTGCTTGCTTATTCTCATCTATAGCTTATTTAGTGCATGAAACTCCGTCTTTAGCGGTACAGATTCGGGCTGACATTGTACGACTTTGGACAGACAATCGAGGGGATAAAAAAACTTAGGTTTTCGGGAGATGTTATGAATGGGCACTTTGATGTTCTCATTCTCTACACTTACATGCCTGATGTACACATGGAGCGCACACAAATTGAGAATAAAAGTTGGTCGCCTTAAAAGGCGGGTGAGCCTAGTAATAATATATTTGTAACGTCTAATATGTCTTATTTTCTCTTATTTTGTCTAATATATTGGGTAATACGAGTGTAATGGTGACTAAAGTGTGTTATTTCATGTCTAGAGGGCTCTAATAATGTTAAAAAACGTATTTAGAAGGTCGTAAACAGGTTTTCTATACTCTAACTGCAACAATATTCGATTTATAAATAAAGAATCCTACTTCGCGAAAATTCATTTATCACGGTAGAGTCTGGAACGGATTAACCATGATAAACGAGGGTTCACTGTATATCATTCTGAAGCAGCAAGTAAACAATTTGTAAATATTTATGTATAATTATGTACTCATCCAAAAGTTTACATTCAAAATTATTGGTCATGCTAGTCCTTGAAACAGTTTTTGTTTATTGCTGCACACAAGCAACCTTACATTAGATTGGAGTTTTTGCCACAATTCACACATCTTCTTCTGCTTTCTGTTGCAGTTACCCCACAAAGGTTTAGTGTGTTTCCATTTTTTTTTTGTTGTTGCTGTTTTCTTGCATTTTCCATCTGGAATAAACTAACTACATACAAAGAATTTCATACTAGCTGGGTTATGGGAGTGTGACAAGTGCCTTTCCAGGAAGCTCTGTGCACAGGGCAGGAAACAGCCCTCGATAGGCCCCACTGCTAGTCACACACATACACCTCAACAATTCCCACAGGGGCCAATATACAGTGTCCATTCAACCTGTCCAGAACTGGCATACTCAAAACAGCAGAGTGGGACATTCAATTGATTGGGGGAATTGGGGGGGGACTTGGGGGGGAGGGGGAGGGTCCCATGTGAATATGCGTGCAGCGTAGCGCTGTGTGGTGAGATACAAGTTGTGGTGTATGGCCGGCCATTTATCCCAGCCAATACCCCCAAGCCGCCAGGTGGAGCCCTCCCTGCAGTATGGAGGTTCCCCGAAGACCAGCAGGGCATCATGGACATTGCAGTTTTTATACGCAGCCCTGCTGGATGCCATGGGGGCCACTAGGAGACGCTGCAGGGAGGAACAACGGGTATTTTCCCTACGCCCCGGAAGCACACATGGACAGGGGGAATGAAGTGTCTTCCGGGGTGAAGAAAAGGACATTTTACCTGACCCGGAAGTGATTGAGAGTCACATGGACTGGGGATTGGAACACTTCCGGGTCAGGGTATTTAAAAGGGCTGTGGGAGCTCCCAGACGGCGAGCTGATCTGGGTGGTAGGAGGGCAACGCGTCTGGGAGTAGGAGGATTGTATTATTGTGATTATTATTGTATTGAATGAGTATAGTGGAGGAGAGGGTGCTATGTGCACTGTGGCATTTAAATAAAGTCAAATATTGGACTTTTATCTGGTGTCTGGAGTCATGGACAGGGGTTCAAGGGAGCGAGAGCGCCCGCTTTTCTGTCAGAAAGTACATTCGATTGAATCACTGTCCCCATTAAAGCTCACAAGGTGTGATTCAGTACTAGTTCATCATTTCCCACGTAAAACTTTAAACGTTAGGGCAGTGCAGCGTGATACAAGTACATTCTATCTAGAAGAGGTCTGACGTGAAATTTTTGCGCAGTGTGATATAGTGACATTCGATTGAAGAGGGCAAGTGTATATCTTGCAGAGACTACAGTAATCCCTCGCTTTATCGCGCTTTGACTTTCGCGGCTTCACTCTATCACGGATTTTATATGTAAGCATATCTAAATATATAATGTGGATTTTTCGCTGCTTCACGGGTTCTGCGAACAATGGGTCTTTTTACTTCCGGTACATGCTTCCTCAATTGGTTTGCCCAGTTGATTTCATACAAAGGACGCTATTGGTGGATGGCTGAGAAGCTAACCAATCAGAGCACGCAGTTAACTTCCTGTGTGCTGAATGGCTCAGCGACAGAGTGCCGAATTCGATTCCGCGGTGTTAACCAGGATGTCTCGTCTCGCTCATTCAGCATCAACGTGTTTCACTGTGTAAAGAGTTAACTTTTGTGCTCTTCTGTGTTTATCTTTGTGCATAGTCAAGCCCTTCATTATGGTTCCAAAACGATCTGCTCCTGCTACTGCTTCAGGGGCCGTGCCCAAGCGCCAACGGAAGATGTTAACGATTGCCGAAAAGGTAAACGTTTTGGATATGTTGAAGGAAGGGAAAAGCTACACCGCTGTAGGACGCCATTACGGCATCAATGAGACTACGATTCTTTTTATTTAAAAAGTAGGAGAGGAATATAAGATCTACGGCCACAGTGTCCTTTTAACCAGGGTGCAAAACAAGTTGTAAGTGGATGTAATAAGGCAGTAGTCTGGATGGAATCTGCTTTAGGGATTTGGATTGAAGACTGCTGGTTAGAAGAACAACGGCGGTGCTACACAGTCGCCTGAACAGGCTTCTTTACAAGGGCTGTAACGCTCTCCTTTGTTGTGCAGTAAAACTAAACTCACGTTATCGGACAAGTCATCGTGTCATTGTTGGTGAGCAACCATAATTAATTTTCTACTTACAGTACTTAGTACATGTATGTAGGTTTAGTGTCACTGTATACACATTTACTGTGTACAATTTTTCTTGCATTGTACGTATTTATTGCTGGTGGCCTGTCTATCGTAATGGCTGTAACATATGTGATATCGGAGACACTCGATATTTTTAAAATAATATTTAGGTTTTACTGTATATAAACAGTGTGTTTACATACATAATTTCAATGAATCTTACCTAATATGTAAGAGAATACAAAGGGATTATGCTGTATAACTGTGCGGGGAATATTTATAAACAGTGTGGGAGAGTTTCTAAGGGCTTAAAATATATAAAAATAACCATACAAACATATGGTTTCTACTTTGCGGATTTTCACCTATCGCGTTGGGGTCTGGAACGCAACCCCCACGATCGAGGAGGGATTACTGTACTCGTTAGATGGAGGTGGGCCCCATGGGAAACTGCAAATTGGTATGTTGCTGGTACTCTAAGTTAAGACTGGAGGAGTACTGTTCAGAAAACTATCATAGGGAGAACATCCAACAGAAAGCCTAATCACTCATTTTCTACATTTTGTTTCAATTTCAGGAGACTTTTTGTTTATCGTGAGAATTCTATTTTCTCTTAAAATTTTGTTTCAAGGTAGCTTTTGACTTTTTATTTTTGACCTGACAATTTATCCTGCTTAATAAAAGAAACATTGTTGTGAATGTGAGTTTGGACCCCCACATATGTAGAATGTATCATTTCTGAATTTGTTACAAATATTTTATAAAAATTCATTTTTTTTTCTTATGACAGTGACATCAGAACTGATATTTTGTGAGAATTTTCTTGTCTGTAATCCACAAATACACATTCATAGGTGTGGTCATCTTTTTTATAGTTACTAAGGTCATTGCCAGTCATATAGCGTGAACATCACATCATACACACAGACTGTGCCATCATGCATCACCTCTATATAGAATGGTCACACATAGCAGGGACACCGCTACTAGATGTCTGACCCACCCATATTATGCAATTATGGTAGTTTAAGAATTTTGGTGATGTGAAATATTTTCATAAGCATGTTTGGTCTTAAACTAATGCTCATTGCATGCTGAATGTTTTGAGGTTATTGTCAGAAGGGTGCACTTCTCCTATCATATTTTCTGAAAGTCTTTCTAATAATGTGCATATCTTTTTGAAGTTTATATGGTCACACATTGTCCCATTGGATGAGCTTTGATCTCTGACCTTAAATATTTTGTTTTAGATTCTCATAATTTATAAAAATGATAAGTTTGAATGTACAAAGGGAAGATCTAGTTGGAATGTTGATCTATGTATTTCTAGTGTTTTTTATACTACCATTTTTTATAACTTTATTTTATGTTAAGGTATATAATTATGAGTGTGCCATTAATAAATTGCCAATTATTGTAATGTCTGACTGATTGCCTGCTATATATATAATGTATACTAGAAAGTCAGCCTCCAAGGTTTGTAATTTGAATGTTCATATATGGTGGGCATTCTTTAATTGTTAGACTTTGAAATAAATGTAACACATGTTATGGTTAGCTGTTAAACTTCATGTTAAAAAAACACTTTTGAGGTTGCATATTAAATTGAATGTATGTAAGACACATTCATTAGCTACTTAGCCTCTGAGGTTTTATCATACGTCACACGCTAGTTAAATAACGCTTAACTTCTGAGGTTCTTATAAAAGATGGACGACCAGCCAAGTTGTATTGTTTTTTGGGGTATATAAGTCAAGTTTAGGGGTTTCTTCAGTCTCTTTGTTGCATATCACAACAGCACACATCTACAACCCATCTACACAAATCAGTGTGTTTCTTTGCACCAGTGCCAAGCCTGAATAAATGGGTAGGGCTACATCAGGAAGGGCATGAGGTATAAAATTTTGCCAGATTAACATGTAGACAATAATACAGATTACCATACCGGATCCATTGAGTCCCAGGTTAACAACGACCGCTGCCAGTACTGTTAGCCAACAGGGTGCTGGTGGAAATTGGGCTACTGTTGGCTGAAGAAAGAGAAGAAGAGGGGGGAGATGTATCCGGAGGAAAGAAGAACTTCAAATGGGGAGGAACTTTGAATGTCGGCAGTATAACTGGTAAGGGGAGAGAGTTAGCCGATATGATGGAGAAAAGGAAGGTTGATATATTGTGCTTGAAAGAGACTAAATGAAAGAGGAGTAAGGCCAGGTGGATCAAGGTGGATTCAAATTGTTCTATCATGGAGTAGATGGGAGAAGAAATGGTGTAGGGTTTTTTTTGAAGGAACAGTATTGTCAAGAGTGTTTTGGAGGTGAAAAGAGTGTCAGACAGAGTAATGATTATGAAGGTGGAAATTGGAGGTGTGGTGATGAATGTTGTTAGTGCATATGCCCTGAAAGTAGGTTTTGTGATGGATGAGGAAAAAGATTTCTGGAGCGAGTTGGATGAAGTGATGGAAAGTGTACCCAAGGGACAGAAAGTGGTGATCAGAGCGCATTTCAATGGACATGTTGGTGAAGGGAACAGAGGAGACATGGGTAGGAATGGTGTCAAGGAGAGGAATGAAGAAGGTCAGAGGATAGTGGATTTTGCAAAAAGGAGGGGCGTTGTTGTGGTGAATACGTATTTTAAGAATAAGGAGCAACATAGGGTGACTTACAAGAGTGGAGGAAGATGCACACTGGTAGATTATATCCTATGCAGAAGAGTTGTTCTGAAGTAGATTAAAGACTGCAAAGTGGTGGCAGGGGAAAGTGTAGTTAAGCAGCATAGGATGGTGGTCTGTAGGATGGCGTTTTAGATCAAGAAGAGGAGGAGAGTGAGGGCGGAGCAAAGGATCAAATGGTGGAAGTTGAAAAAGGAAGACTGCACGGTTGAGTTTAGGGAGGAGTTAAGTCAGGCACCGACTGGCAGTGAAGAGTTACAAGACAGCTGGGCAAGTACAGCAGAAGTAGTAAGGGTGACAGCAAGAAGGGTGCTTGGCATGACATTTGGACAGAGGAAGGAGGAAAAGGAAACCTGGTAGTGGAATGGGGAAGTACATGAGAATATACAGAGGAAGAGGATTGCGAAGAAAAAGTGGGATAGTCTGAGAGATGCAGAAAGTAGACAAGAGTACAAGGAGATCAGGCGCAAGGTGAAGACAGAGGTGGTGAAGGCTAAAGAAAAGGTGTATGATGAGTTGTATGAGAGGTTGGAAACTAAGGAGGGAGAAAAGGACAGACTGGCTAGACACAGGGACCGAGCTGGGAAAGATGTGCAACAGGTTAAGGTCGTAAAGGATACAGATGTAAATGTACTCACAAGCAAGTAGGGTGTGTTGAGCAGATGGATAGAGTACTTTGAGACGCTGATGAATAAAGAGAATGAGAAGGAGAGAAGGTTGGATAATGTGGAGATAGTGAATCAGGAAGTGCAATGGATTAGCAGGGAGGAAGTAAGGACAGCTATGAAGAGGATGAAGAATGGAAAGGCCGTAGGTCCAGATGACATACCCGTGGAAGCATGGATGTGTTTAGGAGAGATGAAAATGGACTTTTTAACCAGATTGTTTAATGGAATCTTGGAAAGTGAGAGAATGTCTAAGGAGTGGAGAAGAAGTGTACTGGTACTGATTTTTAAGAATAAGGAGGATGTGCCGAGCTATAGTATCTTACAGGGGGATAAAAGCTATGGGAAAGAGTAGTGGACGCTAGGTTAAGAAGTGAGGTGATGATTAGTGAGCAGCAGTATGGGTTCATGTCAAGAAAGAGCACAACAGATGCGATGTTTGCTCTGAGGGTGTTGGTGGAGAATAATAGAGAAAGTCAGAAACAGTTGTGTTGTATCTTTGTGCCTCGAGAGGAGTTGTGGTTTTGTATGAGGAAGTTGGCAGTGGCAGAGAAGTATGCAAGAGTTGTACAGGATATATACAAGGGAAGTGTGAAAGTGGTGAGGTCTGTGGTAGGAGTGACGAATGCATTCAACGTGGAGGTGGGATTACATCAGGGATTGGCTCAGAGCCCTTTCTTATTTGCAATGGTGATGGACAGGTTGACAGATGAGATTAGACAGGAATCCCCTTGGACTATGATGTTTGCTGATGACATTGTGATCTGTAGCAAGAGTACTGAGCAGGTTGAGTAGACCCTGGAGAGGTAGAGATATGCTCTAGAGAGGAGAGAAATAAAGGTCAGTAGGAACAAGACAAAATACATGTTTGTGCATAAGAGGAAGATCAGTGGAATGATGAGGATGCATGGAGTGGAGTTGGCAAAGGTGGATGAGTTTAAATATTTGGGATCAACAGTACAAAGTAATTGGGATTGTGGAAGAGAGGTGAAAAAGAGAGTGCAGGCAGGGTGGAATGGGTGGAGAAGAGTGTCAGGAGTAATTTGTGACAGACGGTTATCAGCAAGAGTGAAAGGGATGATCTACAGGACGGTAGCGAGTCCAGCTGGGTTGGAAATGGTGGCACTGTTTTGAAAGTAAGAGACAGAGCTGGAGTTGGCAGAGTTAAAGATGCTAAGATTTGCATTGGGTGTGATGAGGATGGACTTGATTAGAAATGAGTACGTTAGAGGATCAGCTCAGGTTGGACAGTTGGGAGACAAAGTCAGAGAGGAGAGATTGCGTTGATTTGGACATGTGTAAAGAAGAGATGTTGGGTATATTAGGAAAAGGATTTTAAACATAGAGCTGCTAGGCAAGAGGAAATGAGGAAGGCCTAAGAGAAGGTTTATGGATGTGGTGAGAGAGGACATGCAGGTGATGGGTGTAACCGAGGAAGATGCAGAACACAGGAAGATATGGAACAAGATGATTCACTGTGACAACTTGTAACGGGAGCGGCCGAAAGAAGAATAAGAAGACACATCTACATTTTATGGATGAAAAGTCATCTATGAGGTCATCACATGACAGCTTCTGTGTGAGGTCTGAATTGTTGCTTATGACAACCAATATATGCTCATATGGATGACCTCAAGTATGTTGTGATGAGCTGAAGTTTTGAACAACTGGTAACTGGGGGGCTTACTGTAATCCAGAGGGCAAGCCATATATCAGGAATTCAAATAACATTTAATGGGAATGACTTACCAATTGATTTGTTTCCTTTATAAATGAGGGCCTAATTAGTAATAATAATAATAATAATCTTCTTCTTTTGGCTGTTCCTGAATAATAATAATAATAATAATGGTCCAGGGTATCTGTTATTTGATGCAGTCAACAGTGTGTAAGCTTCACACAGGTTGGTCGGGCATCCTGACCAGACATAATCCCAGTACCTTCCCTGGATGGGAGAAAAGAATTGGACGGGGAAGGACTGTCTCCGAGGGATGTTTATTCCCCACAGGTGCGAGAGGACAGCAGCCCTCCATACCGGTGCCCATTCGGGAACCAGTAGGGAATGCTGGGAGTTGTTGTCCAGCAGCACTTCCCCAATATATTACACTTCCATATGACCCGGAAGTTCTTCCAACGGGCAGTAACCCTGGCACCGGAAGTACACAGGGGTCCTCAGTTAAAAGGGACCTCACTCCCTTGTCCAGGTAAGTCGGAGCTGGGATGAAGGAAGGCAACAGTCAACTGGAGTAGAGCAGTGTGGTGGAGAGAGGAGAGGTGAATTGGGGGAGAGATTACTTGTGCTTTGCATACTTTGGAGAGGTAATGTGTTTAATAAATACCCTTTGTTTGAACCTGGGACTGTATAGTGTTTTTGTGTTTGTGGTTTGTGTTTGTGGTACTTGTGATGTGTAATACAACAACAACAAAAACTATTTTAATACAATTACTACCACAACTAGCAATAATAATAATAGGTCAATGCATACTGTATATGATAAATAAGGAACTCTATTAAAACTTGCAAAAATTGTAAAGAAATGTTGGAAAGGAACAGTTTTGTTATCAACAGCAAGTCTGTCAAAACTCTGAAAATGTAAATAAATCCAATGAATAAAATAAATAAAGTTTTAGCTACTTTATTTTCACCAGCAAAATGTAAAAGCCTCCATTTCAATGAGCCCTTGAAGAATGGCACCACCCAGAGAACAGCCTTAGAAACACATATGCCTTAAATATAATGTGTTTCTTTGCACTGTCCATGCTTGTTGCTCACAACATATTTGGTAGTTGGTGACGGTTTGCAGTCAGTGGGAAGCAGAATATCCACAACATTCGTGACAAGTTGGATGCCTTGTGATGAAGAAGCAAGTCCATCAGTGCCAGAGCCTACCGGTTCTACATCATCCAAATGATTGTCACTATTTTGATCACTATCATTGTCATCTAAGTATTCATCTTGCTACAAATCCTTGTGTTTTAAAACAGCAGCTTTATACCTTTGTTGTGACAACATAACTATGGAGTGTCTATTTATAACACAAATATCCACATGCTGTTGCCAAAAAAAAAGCATTTTCTAGGTATCCACTAGATTGCAAATTGGTAACTAAGATGTGGCAGCAAAGGCCTCCAACAGGCTTGCTGTATCTATAGTGGCTGTATACTGACGTATGAGTTATCTCATACAGTACATCACACCTTGATTGGCTCAATGACATAAGTCTTAACTCATACCTCACATTCAAAGTGTTTCTTCAGTTTAGGGGCAAAAATCTATGTCAGAAATGCACATTATTAACTAATATTTGAGGTTATATATTAAGTTAGAATTGTTTCTCTGTATGCAGACAGCCGGCATGTGTACACAACAAAATATACTGAGATTTTTTTCAGGTAAGACATTTTAAGGTAATGTAGTTCTACTCACTGATCATAGTATTCGAGACTGGACATGTGTTGCAATGTGCAAATAAGAATTTCACTGTACCCTGTACACAAGACAATAAGATATCTATTAATTTATATCATCCATCCTTCCATCCATTATCTTCCTATCCTACTTAAACCTGAGTAGGGTCACAGGGGAGCTGAAGCCCATCCGAGCAAGCACTGGGCACAAGGCAGGAACAACATGGGGACAGAGTGCCAGTCCCACAAGGACATTAGGAGAAAATGCAAACTCCTTGCAGGGATGACCTGGAACATGAAACTTTCCACAAGGCAGAAAAAAATACAAAATCTATATCAAAGTCATTGATACTGAATTGCATTTTTTACAATATTCATTTATTTTTAAGGTTTTTTTTATTTATATTTTTCAATCTGTAATAAAGATCATCATAGGGCCCATTATGAAGATGGTCAAATTGTCTATTTATTTCCATACTGTAAAATACTTCAAGGTGAAGTGTCTCAGCCAGTGTGATACAAATATGCAGTGGTTGAAATTTAAATAATGAACTGATATTTCACAATGTAGTCACAAGACGGCAACAGTCTGCAGGAATTTTATGTGTACAGTCGTGACTTAATTAACAAAATCCTGTTTTAACAGCAGACAACTGAACAGTTGAAATGCCGACATAATATTACAATATTAATATTGTTACTAATGTATTATTAGTACTGCATTTCAATAATTATTATTATGTGATGTATGTATTATGCTAATGTTAGGTTAGTTTCCTTGAGGTTAGGTTTGCTTAGGTAGGTTACATCAGATCAGGTGTACATGAAAACATAACTGTACACGGAATACACAGATGCAGACGCATCCAAAGTCAGCCCAAAAAAATGACATCAGACTCAGATGCACGCTCACCTGCCTCTCCCCCTTAATATATACATACATCAGCTCTCTTAACAACCAAATCAACTAACAGAACCATATGTCATCATTAAGCGAGACACGACTGCAATTTCATTGAGGCAGAACAAAAGTTTTTTCTTTTTTTTTTAGTAGCATTCACTCCTTCCAAGCTCCAAGTAATGTGGCAGAAGGTAGGACTTTGGTGATTTTCAAAACTCAACTTGACGTTATTTTTAGAAGAATTAAGTGGATAGGACTGGCGAGCTTTGTTGGGCTGAATGGCCTTTTCGCGTCTAGAATGTTCTAAATTTTCTTTGGGGAAAAAGAATAAACTGAATTACATGTAAAATTCATGTCAAGGTGCTTTGCATGTCAAAACTGAGATAATTTCCATATTTCTAGAACTGGAGCACTACCTGTGACAGAACCTTTGTTAGACTTGCATATTGGCTCAGTGGCGGAGCTTGAACAAGCAGCACTGTCTCATTATAAAGAGCTTTACTGTACTGAGCGATACCCCAAGGCACTTGACTAGTACAGTGAAGTAATTTCCATATTACCAGAATTGAAATACTGCAAAGTAAAATGAATGTAAAATTAGCAACCTACAACATATCCACTAGAGGGCGTCAACCTACAACAAAATTTCCTTTCTCTTTTTTAATATAAGGTGGAACTTTCAAGCTTTAATTTCTTCATAAATTTAATTTATGTAATACTTATCCATAACAAAAATCAAAAGGCAATTTGTACAGCAATGGAGGAGTTCATTAGGGTAGCTTGAACTGGCAGTTTTGTAATTTTACATAGCGCCCATCCATACTGATGCCGTTTTAAAGAAAAGTGACCTCCTTTTCTTAGTTCTAGACTGTGATGAATGCCAGGAGAACAGAGTTGCACATTATAATGCAGTATGACAATTTGGGGTGTTTAAATAGAAATTTGATTCGGAGCACTTCCAAAAATATCCACAAGAAGGAGACATTGGCTGTTAAAATTCAGATTCCACTGGAGCTGCAAGAGCTGCAGCAGGATAATAATGACTTGGAAAAACTTATATACAGTATAATCGTTTTGATGCAGACTTTAAAGTTATGCTGGGAAAAATTGAGGAACACATTCAGGAAAAACGATGTACAGATTCACCATCTGCAGCAAGATGTTCTTGTAGGTTTTTGGAGGTGATCTGTGGGTTGTCTGTAACCATTCTCACAATCCTGCTCCTGTATTTTTCTTGGCCTATCAGCCCTGGGTTGGTTTAACAGCTACTGTGCCTGTGGCCTTCCATTTCCTGATCCCATTCCTTATAGTTAAAACTGACAGTTTAAACCTCTGAGATCTTTTGAAAGTTGCTTTGAGGATCCCATGCAGTCACTCTTCAGAGGAGAGTCAAAGGGAAGCACAACTTGCCATACCCGTTTTCTGAAGCATCTCCAAAATTATGCATTTGTGCAGATATTATGTGACCAAATCCACCTGCACCTGTTTACATTGTAAACCACAAGTAGCTGCAAATCATCCATCCATTTTTTCCATTGTCAGACATACTTAACCTCCACTTCTTGATCCCATGCATATTTCTCTTTACACAGTTCTCTTAAAATAAGCTTAGCAGGCAATATGACTGGTGCTAAAAATCCAACAGGATCGTATATTGAACTGACCACTGACAGAATACCACATCTAGTAGCGGGCTTATCTTGCAGCTTTACCTGGAACTTGAAACAGTGAGTCTGTGTGCACCATTGAACACATAAGGCTCTTTCAACTGGTAACAAATCATGGCTTAAGTCTAAGTCCTTTTGATCTATTGCCCTATCTTCTTCTGGGATGGACAACAAGACTGCTCTGCTATTATATCCATTTCATAAGGTAAAATCCTCCCTTTAAGCACAGGGCTTGAAGATCTTTGGCCAATTTTATGTCTTTTTCTTCTGTAGCAACTGACTTTAAACAGTCATCAACATAGAAGTTGTGCAGCATAGTGTTAACTGCTTCCTCTGGAGCTGTGCCTCTTGCATCCTCTGCTGTTCTTCGTAAGGCATAAGAGGCACAACTGGGTGATGGAGTAGCACCAAAAAGATGCACTGTCATTCGTTAAGATCGTGATTTTCATTGCAAAAAAGACAGCGCTTACCGCTTGTTTGTCCTGCCAATCTTTGCCTTTTTGGTTGAGGTGTCTGTAACCTTTTTTTCGTCAGCAGCAGAAAAGTTTGTAGCAGAACTGCTAAGGATGCCTTTCGAAGGATACTTTTCTTGATCAGTCTTGTTCTTTTCCTTCTTGAAGGTATGGCTTTGTGGAGCTAAGCCGTACGTGGGATCCAAAGCAGATGTTGTGTGTTCCTCCAGAAAGTTCACTTTATCAACAAGTCCTGATATTCTTTTTTCTTTACTTTCGATCTTTTGAAGCTTTATTTTGTTGATCATAAAGCAGTTTTTGTTGAGGTGCTGGTGCTTTATTTTGCTGATCATAAGGCAGTTGCTGAGGATCGTTTTTACTTTAATTTTTACAGGGAAAGTTACAAATGCTTGTATAATGTGGCTTTACATTTCTCACATCTAGTATCCAAGGAACATTATAAGGATTTGGTTTTCCTGGACTGCGATTGCATTCTTTAAGAGCCCTCAGTTTTACATTGGATTCTGCAATAGCTGCTTCCAATTCCAAATGATCTCTTTTAGCCTTCAACTGTAGTAGTCGCTGTACTTGCACGACTTTTAGTTTTTACAGAAACTTGGGAGTAATCCCTGAATTGGTTAGCATAATAGTCAGGTTGCTGCTGGTTGAGGCTTTTATTTTGGCGTACTTTTATAACCCAATCCATTGTATATCCTAAAAATGCACGTATGGTTTTCATTTTAGCATCAATACCCTTTTGTATCATTTTCCGTGCATCTTCGTTACTCTGGAAGGATAAAAGTTCATTGCTTAACCTTTTATATTCCAATCTCAATTCTTATCATTCTTGATAATTGATTCTATAGTTTCACAGTTAAATTCATTTTGTTGTAAATCCTTTACGATCTTCATCAGACTAGATAATTGATTGTATCTGTAGTCTATTTCCAACTGAAGGTTAGTTGTTACTGAATTGAACGGCTTTCTGTCATCTTGGAGATGATCCTTTGTGACGTCATATTCATTGCGACGACCACTCACACCACTCAGGCTTTTGTTCTGCGTTTGATATTTCTTCTGGCTTCCGGAATCAGATGCCATGACGATCTTACATCAGGACAGGTTTCCGTTTCAGGTATTTAAGCTCATTTATAATTTATACAGTCTTACGAGGACCGTTAGCAATTTTCTCACATGTCCAACTCTGATCAAACACAAAGATTAAAAGTACCTGTCGAGTCTTTTCAAGTTGTTGCTGTTTTCTTCCATCGCAGTCTGACGTCAGGCTTGAAACATGCAGGTTTCTTTCTTTTAATCCAAGGCAGTTTTCAAGCTTTCAATCTTAGGCAGGTTTTAAACTTTAGTGCAGTCCCCAAAGTATAAGGTAAAACACGAGCCGAAAGAAATATCTCAGTCTAAAAGTTTCTTTTAAAAATACTTAGTGAAAATTAAAAGCAAATAATCCACACAAGAATAAAGAAAAAAGTTGTTACACACATTGAATAAAAGGCAAAAAAAAGGAAAAATATATCTTCTCTAAACTTAGCTTTTCTTGAGAAACTTTAGTTATTTCTGTACTTAAAAGTTCTTTACTTCTTCCTCTATACTTAAAGATTCTTAACATCTTCCCCTGTATGCTTTAAGCGTATGGCACAGCACTTAAATAAGCACTTTGTCTTACATGTTACTTCACACATGCAAAAGGCACGTAGGCGCGGTTTAATACCATGTGCCCTCTACACCTTACACATGGCAAGGCTGATCACTAACTGAGAATAATTTTTAGTCAGGGCTGTTAGAAATGGTTAAAATATACCAATTCAGTTCTAGATATGGGGGTTATAGGAACCTCCCATAGATTATGCATTGTCATTTAGTAAAACATTTATAAATATTATGTAACAAGGAGATGGCTCTTAGACTCACTGTTCCTAACATATTTCACCTCCTCTTTGACTCTTTTTTTACTACTAACCTATGAAAATAATCTCTTTGGGTCAACTTATGCTTTTTCTGCAACCTTTCTGTCTAATTGCCTTTTAGCTTTCCTAACATTCTATTTAACTTAAGCCCTATGGTCAGTCCATCTGGAGAGCACCAAATAAATAAATGTTATCAGCAAAGAATGAAGCACAATGGAAGATCTGTGCAAATCTGCAGATGCATTTAAGTCTTGTCAACCACAAAGCCAATGTCATAAAGAACTTATCTTCATCAAGAAAAAAAGAAAAGGGGCTGTCGTTTCAACATCATTGAGGCTGCCTGGGATTACCTGAAGAGAATCAAGTAAGAGGACAACCAAGAACTACTTGGGCAATTTCTGTTTACACAATAAGTTGTGAGACTTTGGCGACACAGAGTTGAAGCAGAAACCTTGACAACCTTTCACAAGAATCTGGAGGAGATATTGGGACAGGTTAGCTGTTAACTAAGCAAACAACCTTAATGGCCTGAATGGTCAACTCCTGTTTGTAATATGTCTTATGTTCCTAACTTGGGAGAAATAATGTTATTTGAAAGATAATGGGTTGTCACACCAAATGATAATTTTATGTAATATTTTTTACATAACAGCCAAACACATTTTGGAGAGAAGATGAAATACTTAACAGGGGCCATAATTATTACATCAAGTAATGAGATGTTTCAATGATTAATATGCTATGTCGGGTGAATTCTGTAGTGCGCAAATGGAAAAAGCTCACTAGGAGAAAGAAAGTAACTCACAATTAGATGCCGAATTTGTTACAGTGTGGAGTATGGATCAATGTTCACATGCTGGAAATCCCCTGATTATCCCCTGGTCATTAGCATTTATTTATAACCTAACTTGACAAATAATTTTGATAGAGATTATGGAAGGATCATTTAGGAGACTTCATTCCCAGATGTGGAATAATTTTCCCATCAAACGTACAATGAATGATTTATGAAAGGCAGCTTTTGTATTTGTAATTATCCATCGTATATGTTTCCCCACTTGTGGTCTACACATTCCACAGTATCACAATCCCATTGTACCAGCTCATTCTTAATCCATCCTGTCACTGGCCATGACCACTGTTCTGAATTAAGGATTCAAAACTCTCGAGTCTTAAAATCGCAACCACAAGATAAATAATGAGAGACATCTCAATTTTGAGTGTACACATTCGATGCTGTTATCACCAGACATATAGGACATCCTGCGGCAAGAATTTTTAGTATTCCATGTTTTTTTTTATCTCTGGTTGATATGTAGTGCCGATATAAAGTGTAATGTGAATAAATAGTGTTGTATCACTAAATGTAACTGTCATTAGAACAGAGCAACATCATCCATTGACATCAGCTTCTACTCCGTTGGCACCATCTACAAACAATTTGTTAGGACATCTGGACATGTGTGTTAGTCAGCAGACACTAAAGGTTCATAATGGCAGTGCAATCTCACTGATTTATACAGAGGTAGACCTGAAGATCCACTTTTGTATTGGCAAAAAAAAAAATAGATGGATGTACACATCTGTGTCTACTTTCAAAAAATAATTTAATTGTAAAGTGATTTTGATAAACGTCTTTGTACTCAATGTGGATGATAGAGGCTTCATCCAAAACATTTTTGCACCCATTCCTAATGTGAACACTCATAAAATTTTAATGGCTGGAGACTTTTTTGTATTTTAAATGCATACCTGAATAGGTCTTCAGCTACATTGTAAAAATAATTACACATAACTTATCACACTCATGGAGATTTCTATATCCAAACTTAAGATCATATTCCTTGTTTTCAGCAATATGTTATTGTTATTCAAGAATTGATTATTACTTTATAGACAACAATTTTTTGCCCACAATCAAATCTTGCAATTATGATGCTATTGTTATATCTGACCATGCCCCTCTGATCATGGAGCTTCAATCACTATGCCCCACATACTCATCACGCAGCTGGCATCTTAACCCTTTGTTATTAGGTGGCAAGAACTGAACGGAATTTATATCCAAGCAAATTGATTTTTTTTAAAGCAAAATGCATCCTCAGAGGTCTCTGACAGGAATACCCTGGGAAACTCTAAGGGTATGTTATTTCATATTTCTCCCACAAAAATAAATTAGAAGCTAAGGATGCATCAGAGTTGTTCAATGAAATTACCAGAGTAGATCAAGAATATGGCAGGTCTCCAAATTAGGCACTTTATACTGTAGGAAAAGACAGGCTTTGCATTCAGAACTCAACCTCTTGACAACAAAAGAAACAGAACAACTTATTTTTAAATAGTGACATCATTACTATGAACGCGGAGAGAAGGCTAATAAGATCTTAGCTCAACAAATCCACATGCAGGAAGTTCCAATGCAATATCAGTAATTACCAACACAGACGAAGATAAAATTATTGACAATAAAAATATAATGCACTCATTTAGAGACTACTATGATTCCTTATATTCTGCTCAGTTTAAAGAAGACAAGACACAATCTAATGCGTTTTTTGATAACAGATACCACAGGTAAGAACTGGATAAACCTCTGACAATCTAGGAATTACCAGATGCTTGAAACTCACTTCAAAGTAAAAGCTGTAGGTCCTAATGGCTACCCTGTTGAATTTTATAAAAAATTGTCAATTAAGTGAGCTCCCTTTTTATTAGCAACATTTATAGAAGCCAGAGACAATAACAACCTACATCAAACTTTTCACCAAGCATTCACCACTGTCTTTCCTAAGAAAAATAAGGATTTATTACAATGAGCATCATACAGACCAATTTCACTTCTGAATAACGATGTTAAGATACTCTCCAAAGTTCTAGCTAGAAGGATTGAGAAAGTGCTTCCTTCAAAAATTTCACAAGACCAAACCGGATTTATTAGGTAGACGCTTAGCTTTCAATCTTCGACACCTATTTGATACAATATATTCACCCATAAAGTCTAACACTCCAGAGATCTTATTATCTTATGAATTAAAAAGCATTTGAAACAGTTGAATGGGACTACCTATTCACCACATTGCACAAATTTGGGTTTGGCCTAAATATGTGCAAGGACCAAACTATTATATTCCACATCAAATGCTTCAGTTTGTATTAACAAGATTATTTCAGACTACTTCACACTACAACATGGTACTAGACAAGGATGCCCCCTGTCACCACTGCTATTTGTAATCGCCATTGAGACATTGGCTGTTCACTTTTGAAATGCATCTGACATAATGGGGATTATCAGAGAAGGACTTGAACAAAAAATATCACTACAAATGTTCTGTTTTACCTATTTGTACAACTTTTGTTGCCTTACATCTGTTATGTCATCCCACATTTTTACATGGAACACACATGAAATGTATATATTTCAAATTTTACTCCAACTCGTTTCTTAATGAGAAGCCAATACTTACTGTTAATTAAACTCATTATTTAATTCCATGGCTTGTTGATGCTTTCATTCTGCCTCAGCCTTCTACCTTTCTAAAACGGTTGATTTTCTGTTTTTTCTAAGAACTCCATCAAAATGTTTTAGTAAACTGAGCAGATCCACCTTACTAAGACCTCCACCTTTCTTTATTTTCAGATACTGTGGTTAGCTGGTCATGTGGCGGCTAATTTTTTGTCTCATTATTGCTTGGCTGTTAATTAAGGAAAAAGAAACAACTAAGGGGTCTAAGTCAAGCTAATTAAAACTAAGGGAGAAGAAGTTAATTAGCAGTAAAAACTGGTTACTAATAAAGAGTAGAGTCAGAATGAAAACCTGCAGCCACTGAGGCCCTCCAGGGCTGGAGTTGGACACCCCTGACTTGGAGGGACAGATAGAATGGGTTAACCAGGACTATTTAAAATGCATAGTGAATGCTTTCCATACTTACTAGTTGGGACTCTTGATATTTACTAATCATACTAGGAATATGTTGTTTCATTCAGCAATAAATGTCTAAATTTGAATGTTTCAAATCTCCATTGGTAGACATACTTTTAATATCATTTGCCCCTACCAACTTTGACAGAATATCTACCTAGGTTGAGAGACAATTAAGGTGCAGTCTGGAACCATCTATTGATGACCTGTGCTTCTGCCAAATAATTTGCAGATCAAAGGTGTAAAGCAGCTCCAGAGTTTCAAGCTGAGCAGAAGGTGTCCGTATTCACTACTGTCAACTGCCTGAGGATGGCTTCAGTGAAACCTAACCTCAAGGTATAGTGGTCCATATACTCTTTGTTAGCTTATTGGACCAGTAATCTATAAGCTGGTACTTCCATCCCATTTTCATGTTCATTCAACATTTCATTTCATAGATCCCAGTAGAGAAGAGCCAAGCAAAATGACACCTTTTATTGGCTAACTAAAAAGATTACAATATGCAAGCTTTCGAGGCAACTCAGGCCCCTTCTTCAGGCAAGATGTAATACAGAAACTGAAGTTTCCTGTGTTTATATCCACACACTAGGACAAGAAACAACAATGGTAAATCTTTAAAGGAAAAATCTTAAATGTAAAAAATTAATAGGTTCACTCAGGCTAAGATTAATTTAACAAGAGAGAGAAAAACGATGTATGGTCAAGAGATTTTTGGATAAGATAACAGTCCAACAAAGTCCTTTGAAGTCTGTGATGAGTTTTTCAAAACAATATGGGTCTGTAGTCAAGTTATCTGTGTCAGTCTGAGAGATGCAAACAGTCCTCATACCTGGCCATAAAACTCTTGTCTCTATTCAAGCCATGCTGTAATGTATTAAATTTTAACATGAGCTTAACTTCCCATTCTTTTCTCTCTTGCTGTGTTTTGAAGTTGCCCATAAGCACTGTGACTTTAAAGTCCCTCTCACAGTGTCCATGGCTGTTGAAGTGGGCCGCTACAGGAACATCTCTGTTGCCATGTTTAATGTGGAATCTGTGCAAATTCATTCTCTGGCGGAGTGTTTGTCCAGTTTCTCCCACATAGAGTGCAGTGTCAGGACATTTAATGCAGAGAATTAGGTAGACAACATTGGATGATCTGCAGGAAAATGATCCCTTTATGTGATGTTCAAGTCGGCAGTGTGGTATAACTATA
>JANRMT010062797.1:661786-678216 GCA_026402145.1 Polypterus bichir lapradei | reverse complement strand
AGGGCTGTTTCCTGCCCTGTGCACAGAGCTTCCTGGAAAGGCACTTGCCACACTTCCATAACCCAGCTAGTATGAAAATCTTTGTATGTAGTTAGTTTATTCCAAATGGAAAATGCAAGAAAACAGCAACAACAAAAAAAAATGGAAACACACTATAACTTTGTGGGGCAACTGCAACAGAAATCAGAAAAAGATGTGTGAATTGTGGCAAAAACTCCAATCTAATGTAAGGTTGCTTGTGTGCAGCAATAAACAAAAACTGTTTCAAGGACTAGCAAGACCAATAATTTTGAATGTAAACTTTTGGATGAGAACATAATAATACATAAATATTTACAAATTGTTTACTTGCTGCTTCAGAATAATATATTATGTGTATATTTATTTAAAATATAACTGCAACTGCAGTACTTGTTTTTAGAGATGGTTTACGTGGAAGAAACTAAATGTTTCCAAAAATGGAGACACTTTGTGCCAAACTTGCAATGCTGAGGAATATGACATCTAAACTTGGTACAGTGATAACTGACAGACTGGGGCACAAAAGAAACTTGATTCCAAAGTTGTCTTGGTTATGCACTGTAAAGTCCATTATTTTAGAGAGAAAGTCCCAAAATACCTAATTTGTTCTGCTTTATTTATTTGAGATTGGTGAGAAACAAAGGTTTTCATTCATATCAGGACATTCTTTTAAAAATTTGGAGAGTTATACTCACTACTCTTCAGCCATTCTCAGCTCCTTTGTCACGTGAGCAGAATAATAGCCATTAATGTTTGGATATGTAATTTAGGAGCAATAATGCCAAAAAACCCTTAGGAGATAAAGGGTTTTTTGTTCTCTTTCCCCTTTCCTATTTACTGTTTTTGAAAATTATTTTAAGATTTTGTGCAGGCCAAAAGCCTTTATCTTGAGATTGGAGTAAGGCTTATTTTTTTAGTAAGGAAGCCTTGGATAGCCTAGAGGCCTAGATTTTGGAAGAAAAGCTTGCTTTTTGAATTTGTGCAACCCACGAGATACTAAACAGGCAATCTGCGTGCCTTCTAACTATATCATAGTAAAAAAGTCAAATTTGTGGAGAAGTTTGAAATTCATTTCTTAAGGAGGAGGAGAATATTATCAGGAAAATAGAATTTAATTTTCAAGCTAGCCACAGTATATAATAAGAAAAGGACAATGAAGACCTGGATAGCTGCACCAGGATGATTTACTATATTTAGCTTTGCATAGGCAGAGATCTTCAATAGAAGGTGTGTGGATTAGAGTAGCGCATCAGTTTCAAGATGTGATCACTTGTGTTCCTTTGAACAGGTCTGTGCTCATCCAGTGTTCTTTGCATTATTCCTTTTTCCATATTGAATGCTTGAATACACTATGATAGCAACACCACAAAACCAGACCTTCATACAGATAGCAACAGACCAGCTTGGATTACCAGAAATAGAAGACAAGCAGAGGTATGTCAGCTGAAGACTTTTGAGGTCACTGCGGCTTTCTTCGCAGATGCGACACCACAAACCACAATGTGTTACTTCTGCCAACCAAAACACAGAGAGAGATAATATCAGTCAGACACCGTGACCAAGAGAAGGAAATGGGTTGTTGTGGTGAGCAATGAAATGAAAGTTGTTATTTAACTGAGTGATTTAATGTTTATTGAGCAAGTAGAGTAGGGGCTCACTTTAGTTCCAGAGCTCTGTTTAATTCACAAAGTCTGAAAGCCTTCACGTTGCTTAGCTTCATACTTGTAAAGCAGAAGCAACAGCTGAGATTAATGTTGTCTACCAACTGATTATTAATAAGAAGTTCTACCTCACTTTCTTGTGAAATGGTGGTCTGTTCTAGTAGTTAAAGAAGTAACAGGAGTTCTTTATGGTTGACCAAATACTAAAGTCAGTTACCTTGTCTTTTCTCCGGGGAACAGAGGCATAAAGAGAACTTGGATCAGCTTTGGTGGAGGCACCTGAAAAATGTATGCGTTTATTAGCAATTGGTCATAAAGGCAAAAGTAAAACTGAAGAAAATGCTTGCTATACCAAGATGGCTTATTAAGAGAAGGCAAGTGACGGAAACATTAACAAAGTCTGAGTGGACGCTGTCAAATTGCACCAATATCTTTGCTCTTCATTTCTGCCAGCCTTTTTTTATCTGTTCCCCCATCCCTTTGTCTTACCTGGGGGATATTCATGAGTTTGACGTCAAGGTACTTGACTTTTTTTTTAGACTACACTGGCATTTTTCCTACAACGGTAAACAAAGCCATGCTACTTTTCTTGTCCATTAAACTTAAACAAAGGCTTAGTAAACAATTAATGACTATAATAAAAAGGAGAGTGTTATTATATAACTAGACATTAAGCCCGTTAAAATAACGGGCGCTAGAACAGTAGTGCATAAACATTTGTATGAACAGTCTATATTAAATGGCAAGGGACCTTGTATGTGGCTGTAATATGTGTCACTGTATTGTGTGCCTTTAATTTTCTCTCTCAGTAATACTGGTTTGTATTTCCGTAAAATGCCTGTAATTTTGTCTGACAGTAATACAGTGGAACTTCAGTTCACGACCATAATTCGTTCCAAAACTCTGGTTGTAACCCGATTTGGTCGTGAACTGAAGTAATTTCCCCCATAGGATTGTATGTAAATACAATTAATCTGTTCCAGACCATATGAACTGTATGTAAATATATATTTTTTTAAATTTTTAAGCACAAATATAGTTAACTATACCATAGAAAGCACAACATAATAGTAAATTAAATGTAAAAACATTGAATAATACTAAGAAAACCTTGAACAACAGAGAAAACTAACACTGCAAGAATTTGCACTATAGCCTTATGACCCGCTCGCTAAAAACTCTTTTTTTAATGAGTTTTAAGCACAGGAAAAAAATGAACATTTGAAAAATCTGTAATTTAATAAACAACCAAGAAAAGTAACATTGCAACAATGCACGTGCGCGCCTGTGTATGTGTCTCTCTCTTGCGCGCCTTTGTATGTGTCTCTCGCGTGTGTGTCTCTTAAGCGCACGCCTCTGTGTCTGTGTGTGTGTCTGTCTGTCTCTCACCTATGTGTGTGTGTGTGTCTGTCTGTCTGTTGCGCGCCTGTGTGTGTGTGACGCGCGCGCGCCTGTGTGTGTGTATGACGCGCCTGTGTGTGTGTGTGACTCGTGTGTGTGTGTGTGTGTGTGTGACTTGTGTGTGTGTGTGTGTGTGTGTGACTCGCGTGCGCCTGTTTGTGTGTGTGTGTGTGTGTGTGTGTGACTCGCGCGCACCTGTGTGTGTGTCTGTCTCTCTCTCTGCACAGGGAATGCACAGGAAGAGACTGAACACGTGCTGTGTGGCCCCGCACATGCGCACTTCTCCAGAAGACACACACACACACGGACACCGCGCGCCTGTGTGTGTGTGTGTGACACGCATGCGCCTGTGTGTGTGTGTGTGTGACTCGCGTGCGCCTGTGTGTGTGTGTGTGTGTGTGACTCGCGCGTGCCTGTGTGTCTATCTGTCTCTCTCTCTGCACAGGGAATGCACAGGAAGAGACTGAACACGTGCTGTGTGGCCCCGCGCATGCGCACTTCTCCAGAAGACACACACACGGACACTGGACGCACACAAGGCTTTTATTAAAGAGGATACATTTTTTCTTTATAGATTGGAAAATTAAGTCAGCCTATATAATGTTAGGTAAAGATGATCTGCCTTTCTTTATATTTTTTTTTTCTTTCATAGTATTTTAATAGATGCCATCACTGTTAGTTGCTGCAGTAGGATTATCTAGAAAAGAAAAATTTAAGAGTAATTAATATCCACTAGATAGCACATCCCAGCCATAAGCTCATATATAAGGTATCACTGTTTCAGAGTTCACAGGCTGTGTTATTGAAGGCTGGTATGATGTTGTGCTCATCCCCAGTGTGTAATGTGGCCACACAGAGAAGTGCCTATGAATACCCTGAACTGCAGCTTCATTAGGTCATCTCATTGGTCAGCCTCCTTCACATACGCAGTTTGACAAATTCCTGGGTTAATCATTCCATGAATACTCATATACTGGAATTTTGTTCATCACACATACTAGGACAACCTGACAACTTCTCAGGTGGACAGCATTCAGTCATGAAAGTCTCCTCACAGTGAAGGAGCAGAGATACTGAAAGGTATGGAAAAGCCCTGTGACCACTGACTGTGGAGTTGTGTGTCACTGTTTAAGAAAATATGTTGTTGGGCAGCAATGGTCGAGTTTGTCTTCACATTGTTTATGTATTTTAATTTTTCTTTAGCATTTGACTGATTTGGAAGGCTGTTAAAAGCTTAGTTTCCACAAGTTGGTAGATAACAGCAGCTGTGGCTGGTGCTAACTGCACTCAACCATTTTGTTCTTCACTTACAGGGACAATTACGTCCAAATTTCAGAACTTATAGATATATTCCAAATTGGCAATTTTACAAAATAACTAAACATCAGTGAAATAATTGATTTTCTTGAATATCTTGGTTCATTTATATTAAGGTCAGCATAAACCGATGAGGACATCATGAAAGTTTTATCAAGAAGTCTTCTTTTATCAGCTTCTTCTTGACTTTTGAGTTGTCTTGAAGGTAAAGGATTATATGTTGTGCTGATGTTTTCATATGAAATAATGCCAAATGCTTATTGAGAGAGGACTATCGCCCAAGAAATATCCAGCTAATGGTGATTTAGTGGTTGTGAACAGATAAATAATGATAGAGGAACACAAATACAAGATGCTATATAGTTTTAAATATATCACATTATTGAATGCATGCTAATTCAGAATGTCGAAATCACTCTTGTTAATAATAAACCAAGAACTGGAATGATGTCAAGGGGTATTTTGGTGTATTTTTTCAAAGTCTTTTCATATGAATAGAACAACATCTGAATACCATATGTTGTAAAGTAGCCATTTGCCTTTTGTATATCAGTACATTCGAATTTTGGTCTTAATTGGCTGGGGAATAAAAAAATCAACTCCCATGAGTCCTTGCAGTTGCTCTGATTGGACACTTGCTAAGGGTGCAGGGACTGCTGGGGACAAGAAGGGCAGCGAGAGTTTTTAAAGGAAGCCAGTTATATTGAGAAAAGGGTTGTTCTGTGTCTGGAATTGCCCGTCTGTTTTGTCTTCCCGTTCATTGCCTTTGGATTATTGTTCTTGTCCTGGATTATCTTCTGTTCATGTGTATGGCCTGTCTGGTGTCTGCCTGCTGCATGAGGACTGAATTGGTTTGATCATAGTCCTTTGGAGATGGAACGCTCCTGATCCCATCATTCCTCATCATTAGGATATATATATATATATATATAGGATATACCGGTAGGACCGTTCTTTACATTGACTTACAGCGAGCTGATCTCTGGATTATCCATTCTCTATCATTTCACTACATTGGTTGCCGTTTCCTATGGATTTTGTTATGGACTACATCGTGTGTGGTTTTTGCTAGTTGTTTGTTGTTGCTAAATTCTTGTTTATTGTGAATCCAACGGAAATGGAACTGGGGTGGGATTGTTTTGGTGTGTATAGTTAGATTTCATTTATTATTATTTAATACATTGGTGAATTTCTGTTTTATTTTCGTGTGCTTCTTTGTCTATGTGAATGAGTGTGCGTGAATCGGGCCAAGGCTGGGGCGTTTCTGTGTTCCTCACCAAAAAAAAAAATCACTGTCAACAGGTGGTGTGAATCTTAGCTGAGTTTTTTAGACCACTACATGGCAGTGTCCCCACCCATTCTGTCTCACCTGCTGCATTCTTCAATTTGATATCAGAGTACAGGACTCCTGTGGACTCTTCAAGCATTTTCTCTATCAAGATAAACACAATCAGAATAATGTGTTTGCAGGCAAAAAAGTGAATGTTTTTAAGGAGTTACAAACATAATTAATGAACAGAAAATCACACAGAATCACATTTGCACACATTAAATGGGTAATTACAGAACTTTGAATGCTGGCAGTATGACTGGTAAGGGGAGAGAGTTAGCTGGAGAAGGATACTAAGGATAGAGCTGTCAGGCAAGAGGAAAAGAGGAAGGCCTAAGAGAAGGTTTATGGATGTGTTGAGAGAGGACATGCAGGTGATGCGTGTGACAGAGCAAGATGTAGAGGACAGAAGAATATGGAAAAAATAATCCACTGTGGCAACCCCTAATAGAAGCAGCTGAAAGAAGAAGAAGAAATGGGTAATTACAGAAGAGTAACTTTTTTCAGCAAATCTTGAAAAAGTAAATCAGCTTATTAAGCGGTTGAATTGAAGTAGACCCACCTCGCTTCTTCATTAATTTCCCTTTTACAAGATCTGAATAAACAACATCATCGTTGAACTCTATGGCAGAATCACCTAAAAAAAAAAAAATAGCCACTTTATAGTTCATATCAAAAACTATGCAAGTAGGCTGGAAACACCAAATTTATAGTGTTAGATTTCATGGACTATATCAAAGATAAGGTATAACAAAACTCTAGGTGTCACAGTGTGTAATGAGGCTACTGTAAATCCTGAGTGGTCACTTTATTGGGTTCTTCTGCCCTTGGCAGGTAATCAGTCAGCCACTTTTACTCATATGATGTCTGAAAATTCCTGGGTTGACCACCCCTTGATTTCACTAGGATTCTGTCCTTCACATATATAAGGGTGACCTGTTAATCTCCCAAGTCAATAACGTTCATTCATGAACCTTCATACCAGGTAAGGTGTAGATTTTCTGAATTACGTGTAAAATGTCTGCAACCCCTGTTGTTGTTGTTTTTTTTTATTTTTTTGGGTCTAGAAATATGTTGGTGAGCAGCCATTTAATTTCTGTGGTTGTACTTAAATCACATAGACATTTATGAGGCATAGCCCAGCCAGAAATTAAGCAAAACATTTCTAAACATACTGTATATGCTACTGCATCATTAATGATTCAGGAAGCTCTTTGATCATCAACTACCATCAGATGGAGACCCACCTAGCATTTAAACTCCAGCACTGCTTTATTGCCTCCAAGGTTAGCAGAATCTGTAAAGCAGGTGGGCACATGGCCGTCTGGTGTCAACTACACTCAACTGTTTCCTCCTCCACTTGGATGGATGACATTTCCATGTGCTTTTGAGATTTGATGTAAATTTTCAATTACTTTATAATTAATTCTGCAGTTCATTGCTTGCCTTTTTGTGTTTAAATCAATTTAGGTTATTTTCAATCAAGTGTAGACATTTTGTTAAGCTGTCCTATAGGACTGAAAAGTGAGAAAACAGATCTACAGTAATCCTTCGTTTATCGCGGGAGATAGGTTCCAAGGCCGGCCGCAATAACTGAATTTCCGCGAAGTAGGGACACCATATTTATTTAATCATTTAACGTGTATTTATACATTTTTAAACTCTCCCTGTACTGTTTACAACCCACCCTTTACTCTAATAACAGGGACAACTGTTAAGCAATATGAAATCGGTAGATAAGTTTAGTTACTGTATAGCGAAGTACACGTACCTATATATGACGTGATGATGTTGATGAATATGCTGTGCAGTAAAAATGATGACGATGAAGGTGATGATGACTTTTACTGCGCAGCCGATGACTGTATTTTACGTCTCTTCAGACGGCTCAGCACCAGCCTTGGAAGAAGGAGCACGTTTGGGGGCCATTGCAGGGGGTGAAAATTAAAGCGAAGTTCAACACAAAGAAACCACAAAAAAATCACATAGTACAGTGTAAAGTAAACCGCTCGGCGAGAAAGCTTGAAGCGAAATGGCCGCAACAGAGAGACAAGGGGAGATGCTGTGGGATCTGGGCATCAATCAAAGCACCAATCACGGGCCCAATTAGAAAGCGGGAAGCTGTGATTTGTCGTCTCCCTCCCATGTACCAATCACAGCCCGTGTTACAACGCACTTAGTCACCGAACTTGTTTTGTTGTTCTTAGACTAGGAAATACTACTACTATATTTAAAAACCCGCAAAGTCGTGAATCCGCGAAAAGTGAACCGCGAAGTAGCGAGGGATTACTGTATTTCTATCTTTTTGGTTTCTCCTAGGGAGTAATGAGATCAGAAAGAAACACAATGGAGAAGTGTTCTTTTCTCTCCTACTCGTTAGATTTTTCTCCTGAGATAAAATACGCCAGTATTCTCACAAGTGTCTCTTCTTGATTTCCAGAAGAGATCTCGGCAAAGTCACACAATGGGCTCATATTTTCCAAGTAGTGTCTTGACATTTTTTGCAATTAACAGTGTACTGTACTCAGTAATTTATGGTGAAATATACAGAGAGTTGTTTGTTGCAATAAAACACTTTACTCTGATAACAAAGCTGTAGCCCTTGCTACTGATTAATACTATTAGTTGTTCTAATTCATATTGCTTCATATTGCTGTGCTCCAATTAGATCAAACTCATTCTAGAAGAAAAGGCAAGCAGTGTGGCATAGTGGTTAAGACTTTGGATGTCAAACCCTGAGGTTGTGGGCTCAAATCCCATGAGTAACACCACTGTGTGACCATAAGCACGTCACTTAATCTACCTGTGCTTCAACTGGGAATACAAAAGCAATGTAACCAATCATATCTCAAATGTTGTAAGTCAACAGGGATAAAGACCTCAGTCCACTAATAAGACTAGAATGAGATCTCACGAAATATAGCATGCTTTTCAATCCAAATTTTCAATTTTGACTTATTTTACCGTATGTCTTATTTTTCTCTAAAGCTCTTTCTGCTAAGGAACTTTAGGAGAAACCTCAGTGACAAAGTTGATTCTTAAATGAATCATAAATGAGAATCTCTTAAGTCTAATGAGCCATTAAAAAACAACCTTTGAGCAGTAAAATAGTCCTAAGGGCTGTATGACATGCATTATGCTGTTCTGGTGTGACGTTGTCTACTTTGCCAGTTTTTACTTTTGTGGCAGTTGCAAACCTAAAGATGCAATGGAAATGGAGGTGATAGGTGAGAACATTCCTCATCTACAAGAGACAGGAAAGGTTGGCTTTTCTGGAATGGCAGGGGCCAGGCTTCTTATGTTGTGTATTTTCTGTTAAAAAATCACTAAATGGTGCATCTTTATGTGTCTTTTCACAAAAAATATGCAGCATGTTTTTAAATGAATTGCTCTTCTCCACGATGGAGAGGGGAGACAAAACACAGCGTTCTACTGAGGGCTTGACGCATTAAAATATATTCAATTGACACAGAGAATATGCGACCAGCCATAAATCATCAAACCATTCTGTAGTCAGAAAACTACTTTTGTGCTTTGTTTGTTTGTGGCTTTTTCTACATTGCCAGGGATGCCAGGAATTATATGACAGGTGATATCACAAGTCAACTGGTATAATAGCCAGTATTAGATCTTTCCAGATTGTTTGAGACTGCAGATACAATCAAAACCAATCATGAGTTTAATGTACATTACTTTGAATTTGAATTTAAAATTTCATTTCTGCCTTTGGCGGTAGGTTTCTCTGGCTTTCTGATATTGACTTTGGCATGGTTATTACAACATATATATGTCTCCTGGTCTCTTTCTACTTTGTCTGTGTTGTGTACCTTTTCTATCCTCTTGGTACAACAACTTATTCTCTTTCTTATATTTTAGATGTACTTTAAAGTGAAAATCTAGAACAGCTATGTGTAAAAAATATATCACAGTCTACAAAGAAACACAATGAGCTACATTCAAAGCTACAGCTACATAAGCTACAGTACAGGGAACAAAACAATGACTGAACATCCATCCAACTGAACATCCATTTTCTAAACCAGAGCAGGGCCAGAGGGCAGCTGAAGCCTATCCCAGCAATCATTGAGCACAAGGCAGGAACAACAGCTGGACAGGACACCAGCCCATCACAGGGTGAAGGAACACACCCATAAAAGGGGCAAATTTAGCATCACTAATCCACCAAACATGCTTTTGGACTGTGGAAGAAAATGGAAGCACTGAGAGGAAACCCATGTGGACACCCTTTTAGACATGGGGAGAACGTGCAAACATCATGCAGGGAGCATCCAGGACTTGATCCCCAGTCTCCTTGTTGCAAGCTGTCAGTGCTTGTACTGCACCACCATATCAATGTTACAGAATATAACATTCTCACATCCACTTAAACCAAATCCAGGTCATGGAGAGGTATACAAAAACATCTGAAAGGTTTCAGTAGAGCTTTCAGAGCAAACAGAATAAGTTAACATGTTCACTGAGGTTGTGAAACTCCAGTAACATTGAATAGCAGCGTCTGTGGAAACTTGTAGATAAAAGATTTCTGGATCTTAATGTTGAGCCAGATGGAGTTTCACATAAACACATACGATTGCAACCGCTAAGATTAGAAGTCACACCAATAAATGAGTGTTTGCCAAGAGTAACAAAACAAGGTTCTGGACCAGTAAGGCGTCAGAAGGTTTTAACTGTCTCATAGGCCTATAATATATAAGCAGAAATAGACAGTTCATGCCCTGCAGTGGGCTGGCGCCCTGCCCGGGGTTTGTTTCCTGCCTTGCGCCCTGTGTTGGCTGGGATTGGCTCCAGCAGACCCCCGTGACCCTGTAGTTAGGATATAGCGGGTTGGATAATGGATCGATGGATGGAAGGATAGACAGTTCATTATTATTATTTTTATCATTATTATTATCATTTGGGTTGTACCAGGTGCAAAATTTACCTTTCAACATAACATGTTATACAATATTATAAGAGCTTACTTGCACGTAATTACAAATGCATTGGGTTTTTGTATCTTCTGAAGTTTTCTTCCTTGTGATTTAAAACAATTAACAACAGACACTACTTTATTAATGGTAAATATTATGCATTTTTATTTGCATGTGTTTTTCTGTTCTACTTAAGTTTGAGACAAAAATAATCATTACTAGTCTTAGTTTTTGCTTTGGTTTGAGTTCACGTGAATACACTATTTAAACGTTTTTTGGACGTTTTTAGCTTTTGTTTTTGGCATGCAGTCATTATTGTTAAAGGTTTTCCTTGGATGTAAGAAGGAACGGGATACAAATGGAGCACTGCGATGAAGGAAAAGGCTCAGTATAGTGAAGGTACAGTGACTGACAAATTAAAACCTTGATGGATGTTAACATCAGAATTCAACCCTGCAGGGTTGCTGTTGATAAGAGGCAGCCCTGTTTAAAAAAGAAATAAGAAAGCTGTGAAAATCAGCGGTTTATGTAGGACATTGCCAAGTGGTGACACTCACCTTTGTTTTTGCACTTAGGAGGATCCACCAACTCAGAGTACAGCATGTCTGGGTTTTCCTCTGTAAAATGTACAAAAGCAGGAGGTTACAGTTTGTTTTATTTAAATTTCTACCTTTGTTGTCAATATTTAGCTTTCTTCTATTTATTTATATTGTGGTTAATTTCAGTTTAAATGATTACTCTTTAAATTATTCATGAGGTTTACTTATGACACATTCCACCTGGTTTACCTTTACAATTTCATTTCACATCAACCCGATAACTAGCCTCATGGTTATGGTTAGTGAGGGGCAAATGCACTTCTTTATTGTTTAAAATAAATTAAAAATGTAAAAGTTTTAGATAGTTTGTTTTCCTCCTTTCCACTATCAACTTTCCTTATGGTAGAAATAACATTAATGAATAAACACTGTTAGGATCCTTTTGTTTTAAATAGTTTTTGTTAAGTATGAATTTTATATTTACAGCTACCTCTCCAGAAAATATAGAAAAATGTATTCTTGAAATTGGTAATCTCTGCGTATTAGAAAAGTATTATAAGCACATGAGAAAAGTAAATACTATATTTCATTAAACATTAAGATGTAAGAGTTAGGATTAAAAAGACTTATGCTTAGTTATTTTTTATTATTCTGTGTGTGCTAGAAACCACCAATAGTTCATAAGCCAAAGGTCAGATGGGCAGGAAAGCTGGAAAAGGATGGGCCCCTCGTGAACTCTTTGGCTGTTAATAATGGTAGCAAGCAATGAGCTAGAACGGAGTAAGGATAGGCCTTGTCAGACAGACATGATGGACAGATAGGGGTTTGACACACCCTCAGCTGAGAAATAATGGTGGAATCAATTAGGGGCAGTACTAGAGCAGGAGAATGTTAGGAGTCAGATGAGGATGAATAATGTTTTGTGTGGTAAGAACTGTAATAAATGTATGGCTGCTCGCTCCTGTCATCTGAGGTGACTCTGTATGTGTGCCGTACAATAAATCTCGATTCTGCTGCCTGTCCTGAGACTCCAAGTGTCTTCTTTAGGGCTAAGGGTGCAAGTGCCAGCCTGCTTCAACAATTCGTGAATATGACATTCCTTTTTTTGGTTATTCGTGAGTTGGCCATGAATAAATAGATAGGAATATTTTTGGAGATCATGGAAACTTGCAGATAACACATAAACTAAATATAAACAATACTAAAAATAATTTGAATCTCATAAAATCATATAATATATGAATATTAATGATATTTAATATCTACTAGTGCAACTGCATACTCATTAATATTAAAAGTTATTTTTTGTAAAAAATAAAAGAACTATGTAATCTACGAGAGCTACCTTTTGCCTTTACTGTTCCCTTACTTATTCAGCAGCAGATCTGGACAACTCCTCAGAGCTCATTTTGCTCTCTGCCCTCACGCTCTCTCACTCGATTTTAATAGAACCCCTCATAGAGCTCTAGCCATCCTAATCAGTTCTCACTTTTCTTGAGCTCGCACTCATTGGTCGCTTCTCGGTTTCCTTTC
Organism: Polypterus bichir lapradei; assembly: GCA_026402145.1. Lineage (NCBI taxonomy): Eukaryota > Metazoa > Chordata > Cladistia > Polypteriformes > Polypteridae > Polypterus > Polypterus bichir. The sequence continues at coordinate 665,483 of JANRMT010062797.1, read as the reverse complement.
TCCCAGTTTATTTTTCTCCTTTCTTACCTGCCCCTTTCCTTTTTACCCCAGCTGAAGCCATGCACTCACCACGCCTCTAAATGGAAATCAACTCATTAAGGCGAGTGTGCCAGTTAACCAGTGAAAAGAGCTGTACGCTTGCAGTAATTATTGTTCAGCCAAGGTTTCAACCCAGACTCCAGTGTATTTTCATTTAATGTAACCCTTTAGTTGTTTTTACCTAATTTTTAAGTTTGTTTCTTTTGTTATGCTAGTTATGTAGAATGAAGTGCAGCGTTGCACACCATTGACCATTCTATTTTACAGCACATACTACATAATGATGTTGGGCTCACAGGCACTGTGCTCGTCTGGTTTAGTACTTATTTATCAAATCGATTCCAGTATGTACAGAAATGTGCTGACAGCACTCCATCATTATACACAGAAGTGAGATATGGTGTCCTGCAGGGCTCAGTACTGGGACCTTTACTGTTTTCTCTTTACATACTTCCACTGGGATCTATTATTAGAAAACTTCATGTTAATTTTAACTCGTATGAAGATGACACCCAGTTATACTTTTCTTTTAGATCAAATGAAGTTTCTCCAATGTTGTCTTTAATTAGTTGTGTTAGTGAATTAAAGGAGTGGGTGGTTCAGAACTACTTGTCTTTAAACACAGCTAAAGCAGATGTTAATTATTAGAGGTAATGATACTGATCGCAACGATATTTTGTCAACATTTAACTCGGTTGGAATCACCATTAATTTTACAGAATCAACTTGCAATCTAGGAGTTATCTTTGACTATAGCATATCATTTAAAGTACACATTACAAAGCTGTCCAAATCATGTTTCTACCATCTGAAAAATGTTGGGAAATTAAGGTGCTTTCTAAATAAACAGGATCCTGAGAAATTAGTTAATGCATTTATTTCTAGTAGGATTGACTACTGCAATGTGGTGTACACTGGATGTTCAAATTGTTCTTTATACAGTTTCTAGTTAATCCAAAACGCTGCTGCAAGAAAATATGAACACATAACTCCAGTTCTTAAATCCTTACATCTGCTCCAAGGTAAGTTTAGGGTAGATTTCAAAATCCTCCTTTTAACATATAAAGCCTTCAATAGCCAAGATCTGGCTTTCTTATCTGAACTTATCATGACTTACAAACCAGAGCGCACATTAAGATCTTAAGATACCAGTCTGCTTATGATTCCAAGGATTAATAAAGTAACAGTGGGAGGTCAAGCTTTTAGTTACAGGGCCCCTAAACTGTGCTGGTCTGCCTGCTACTATAAGAGATGCCCCTTCAGTCTCAGCTTTCAAATCCCGGCTGAAAACTCATTACTTCAGTTTAGCACACCCTGACAAGAGCTGCTGATTAACTGTACAGACTGCATCTCTGTTGTTAGTCATTATCACTAAAACAGAAGTAATGTGAGAGTTAGAATTTGTTACTAACCCTCACCTATTCTGTTTCTCTTCTTGGTACTCAAATGTGGCACTTGGTACCACTGCCCACCTGCCAAGTTGTTTTGCCTGCCTAAAGTAAAGTCATCTCTGATGGAGGATTGCATAAATCGCCGGGTAGAGGGGTCCTTTCATCGGATTGGCTGGCCCAGTACTGACTCAGCTGTGGAATGGCCAATAGGGGGGGCAGCTTTATGGCTGGGGTCTCCCGGACTCTAAACAAATCCAAATCATATTATGTGATATCATCATCTACTGTTGAATTTTGGTCTGTATTTGTAATATTTTTATTTTTCTATTATATTGTATTGTATATTACTTGTGTTCTTTTCTGTGTATTATATTGTATTGACTCCCTTCTCTTTGACACCCACTGCACACCCAACCTACTTAGAAAGAGGTCTCTCATTGAATTGCCTTTCCCAGGTTCTCTTCCATTTTTTCCCTACAGGTTTTTTTTGGTAGTTTTTCCTTATCTTCTTAGAGAGTCAAGGCTGGGGGCTGCCAAAATGCAAAGCCTGTTAAAGCCCCTTGTGGCACTTCTTGTGTGATTTTGGGTTATATAAAAATAAATTGTATTGTATTGTATTGTATTGTATTATGCACCTTTTGAGCATTGTATGTTGAACCCCTTCATCTGATCAAATTGGGATTTACTTAGCACTATTTAATGGCCAGCAGTATATGACTGGGCTGTTTTGACATTGTTGTTCTTCTCTTGAGTTAAGCTCTTTTTTAGGTCATTTTGGTTTTTCTGATTATTGGACCTTGCTCTCATTTAAAGGTACTATTTTTAAGGTTTGGATTTGATTGCTTTTTTCTCAACTGTTTTGATTTTTATTCTTATGTACTCTTAAGTAAACCTTTATTTATTAAATGAACTTTGTTTTGTTAGTATAGACCTGTCATTTGAAGGTTTTTCCTATCTCCCATACCTGTGTAATCTATACTAATAAACGGCAAAGCCCTCACTCACTCACTCACTCACTCACTCACTCACTCAATGACTGACTCATCACTAATTCTCCAACTTCCCGTGTACGTAGAAGGCTGAAATTTGGCAGGCTTATTCCTTACAGCTTCCTTACAAAAGTTGGGCAGGTTTCATTTCGACATTCTACGCCTAATGGTCATAACTGGAAGCTGTTTTTCTCCATTTACTGTAATGGAGATGAGCTTGAAACCCGAGGGGGCGGAGTTTCGTGTGACATCATCACGCCTCCCACGTAATCACGCAGTACATAGAAAACCAGGAAGAGGCCCAAAAAGCGCTGAAGAAAACATGCATTATATAATTGAGAAGGCAGCGAAACAATAAGAAGCGAGCGAGTGACATATACAACCATATTCATGAGTTCTGCTACTTCGGAAACAAAGCACGATGTAAACCTAAACTTTAAATTAAGTTCATAGACAGGCTGCCGCTGGCGTTTGTAATTTAGTGCCTGCCCATATAAGGCCTTCCGTCAGCGGCAATCCAATAGAAACACTGCCACGGGTAAATATTCACGGGTGAAGGACTCTGCTTATGCAGAGGAAGATGAGATGGTCAGGGTGGTGTTTGGCACAAACTCAGCGAAACTGCGAGAGAAAGTTTTAAGTGCCGGGACTTCGGTAACATTAGATACAGCCATGGACATAGCACGACATGGCACCAGCACAGCTGGGAAACTTCGATGCATGTACACCGAGCGGCTCACGTGAACTGATGCAGTGCACAGACAAAAAGCAACAGTTCCAAAGAGCGCTGAACAAAAACCGAATTACACAATTGAAAAGGCAGCAAAAAAATATGAAGCGTCTGATATATACAAGCATATTATTCATAACTGCAGCTACTGCAGAAATAAAGCACACGGTGGAAAAAGTGAATGTCCCGCTAAAGGAAGACAGTGTTAAAAAAAAAACCTGTGCATGCAGTGTGTCAGGTCTCAGAAGAAGACGAGCCGTTTATTGATGCAGTAAGAAACGAATCGATGAATGAAACCTGTCATCTTTACAACGATTGACAAACACGGAATGTAACTTGAACACAACACATCCTACAAATATGAACCTGATTGAAAGAAATAATGATAATCAAATCCTTGATGACAGCAACACTCAGTAAAACTCACAAAACAATTACTGTATATTGACAGTCATGTTACGTTATTTTTAAAATGTTCCCTTTTCTTTTTCATAGCTTCTATAACACACTACTTCTCCGCTGTGATACGCGGGTATATATATATATAT
>JANRMT010062797.1:637774-661154 GCA_026402145.1 Polypterus bichir lapradei | reverse complement strand
ATCTTTTTTTGGCAACAAGTTCGTTTATGTTTGGTGTGAGGTTCTGTGTTGTGGAGATTCTCAAGATGGACTGCAGGTGCTCATCAGTGAGGCGACTCCTGTGTGCTGTTTTGTTAGTCTTCATCACTGAGAAGAGCTTCTCACACAGATATGTGCTACCAAACATGCACAAGGTTCGAGCCGCATGTAGACGGAGCTGGAGCATTTCTGCGGTAATGGAGTGAATAAACTGTGCGGGCCCTGCAGTATCGTACTTTGCCTTCAGTGTGCCATTACACTGCAGCTCAATCACCTCCATCTGAATCTGCACAAGTGCAATTTCCACATCGAGAGCAAATGGGTTGCGAAACAAGTCAAAATTCTTTTTTTGTTCTTCAAAGTCACCAAAGCGCCGTGTGAACTCAGTGCGCAGTGCGCTCAGTTTATCAGCAAAGTGCGTATTTGGGAACACCGTTGTGCCGAATTGGTTCAACATTACTTGGCAACAGGGAAAGTGGGGCAAGTTGCAGCGGCACCCTGTCTATGAACTTAATTTAAAGTTTAGGTTTACACCGTGGTTTGTTTCCGTAGTAGCATCACTCATGAATATGGTTGTATGTCACTCGCTCGCTTCTTATTGTTTCGCTGCCTTCTCAATTATATAATGCATGTTTTCTTCAGAGCTTTTTGGAGGTCTTCCTGGTTTTCTACGTACTGCGTGATTACGTGGGAGGCGTGATGATGTCACACGAAACTCCGCCCCCACGGCTTTCGCGCTCATCTCCATTACAGTAAATGGAGAAAAATAGCTTTCAGTTATGACCATTACGCGTAGAATTTCGAAATGAAACCTGCTTATTTTTGTAAGTGAGCTGTAAGGAATGAGTCTGCCAAATTTCAGCCTTCTACCTATACGGGAAGTTGGAGAATTAGTGATGAGTGAGTGAGTGAGTGAGTCAGTGAGGGCTTTGCCTTTTATTAGTATAGATCAGTCACTGTACCTTCACTATACTGAGCCTTTTCCTTTATTGCAGTGCTCCATTTGTATTCTGCTCATTCTTACATCCAAGTCTAAAGACAGAAAAAGTAGGAAAACCTTTAACAATAATGATTGCATGCCAAAAACAAAAGCTAAAAACGTACAAAAATGTTTAAATCGTGTATTCAAAGGAACTCAAACCAAAGCAAAAACTAAGACTCGTAATGATTATTTTTGTCTATTAAACTTAAGTAGAACTGAAAAACAAATGCAAATAAAAATGCATAATATTTACCATTAATAAAGTAGTGTCTGTTGTTAATTGTTTTAAATCACAAGAAAGAAAACTTCAGAATATACAAAAACCCAATGCATTTGTAATTATGTGCAAGTAAGCTCTTATAATATTGCATAACATGTTATGTTGAAAGGTAAAGTTGAAAATTTTGCACCTGGTACAACCCAAATGATAAAAATAATAATAATGAACTGTCTATCCTTCCATCCATCCATTATCCAACCCGCTATATCCTAACTACAGGGTCACGGGGGTCTGCTGGAGCCAATCCCAGCTAACACAGGGCACAAGGCAGGAAACAAACCCCGGGCAGGGCGCCAGCCCACCTCAGGGCATGAACTGTCTATTTCTGCTTATATATTATAGGCCTATGAGACAGTTAAAACCTTCTGATGCCTTACTGGTCCAGAACCCTCTTTTGTTACTCTTGGCAAACACTCATTTATTGGTGTGACTTCTAATCTTAGCGGTTGCAATCATATGTGTTTATGTGAAACTCCATCTGGCTCAACATTAAGATCCAGACTTCTTTCATCTACGCGTTTCAACAGACGCTGCTATTCAATGTTACTGGAGTTTCACAACCTAAGTGAACATGTTAACTTATTCTGTTTCCTCTGAAAGCTCTACTGAAACCTTTTAGATGTTTTTGTATACCTCTCCATGACCTGAATTTGGTTTAAGTGGATGTGTGAATGTTATATTCCGTAACATTGATATGGTGGTGCAGTACAAGCACTGATGGCTTGCAACAAGGAGACTGGGGTTCAAGTCCTGGATGCTCCTTGCATGAAGTTTGCATGTTGTCCCCATGTCTAAAAGGGTGTCCACGTGGGTTTCCTCTCAGTGCTCCTGTTTTCTTCCACAGTCCAAAAGCATGTTTCGTGGATTAGTGATGCTAAATTTGCCCCTTTTATGGGTGTGTGCCTTCAGCCCTATGGGCTGGTGTCCTGTCCAGCTGTTGTTCCTGCCTTGTGCTCATTGATTGCTGGGATAGGCTTCATCCGCCCTCTGGCCCTGCTCTGGTTTAGAAAATAGATGTTCAGTCATTGTTTTGTTCCCTGTACTGTGACTTAGTTCTGTAGCTGTTGCTTTGAATGTAGCTAGCTCATCATGGTTCTTTGTAAAACGTTATATATATTTTACACATAGCTGTTCTAGATTTTCATTTTAAAGTACATCTAAAATATAAGAAAAAGAAAAAGTTGTTGTACCAAGAGGATAGAAAAGGCACACAACACAGACAAACTAGAAAGAGACCAGTAGACATATATACAGTATGTTTTAATAACCATGCCAAAGTTGATACCAGAAAGCCAGAGAAACCTAGCACCAAAGGAAGAAATCAAATCTTAAATTCAAATTCAAAGTAATGTACATGCAACTCATGATTGGTTTTGATTGTATCTGCAGTCTCGAACAACGGGGAAAGATCCAGTGCTGACTTTTATACCAGGTGACTTGAGATGTCACCTGTCACATAATCCCTGGTGTCATCCTCTGGCAGTGTGGTAAAAGCCACTAACAAACAAAGCACAAAAGTAGTTTTCGGACTACAGAATGGTTTGATAATTTATGGCTGGTGGTCCATTCTCTGTGTTAACTGAGTATATTTTTATGCATCAAGCCCTCAGCACAACACTGTGTATTATCTCCCCTCTCCATTGTGGAGAAGAGCAATTCGTTTAAAAACATGCTGTATATTTTTTTGAAAAGATGCACCATTTAGTGATTTTTTTAACAGAAAATGTGCAACACAAGAAGCCTGTCCCCTGCCATTTCTTAAAAGCCAACCTTTCCTGTTTCTTGTAGATTAAGTATGTTCTCACCTATCACCTCCATTTCCATTGCATCTTTAGGTTTGCAATCGCCACAAAAGTCAAAACTGGTCTAAAGTATGTAACATCACACCAGAACAGCAAAATGCATGTCATACAGCCCATAGGACCATTTTACTGCTCAAAGGTTGATTTTTGATGGCTCATTAGATTTAAGAGATTCTCATTTATGATTCATTTAAGAATCAACTTTGTCACTGAGGTTTCTCCTAAAGTTCCTTAGCAGAAAGAGCTTTAGAGAGAAAGAAGACATAAAGTAAAATAAGACAAAATGGAAAATTTGGACTGAAAAGCATGCTATATTTCATGAGATCTCTTTCTAATCTTGTTTGAATCTCTTTCAAGACTTCACATGTTTACTTATTATTATGTCTTTCTCCCAGGTGACTTACAACATTTGAGATAAGATTAGTTACATTGCTTTTGCATTCCCAGTGGAAGCACAGGTAGATGAAGTGACTTGCTTGTGGTCACACAGTGGTGTCAGTAGTGGGACTTGAACCCACAACCTCAGGGTTTGATATCCAAAGTCTTAACCATTACTGTATGTCACACTGCCTGCCTTTTCTTCTAGAATAAGTTTGATCTAATTGGAGCACAGCAATATAAATTAGAACAACTAATAGTATTAATCAATAGCAATGGGCTACAGCTTTGTAATCACAGTAAAGTGTTTTATTGCCACAAACAACTCTCCATACATTTCACCATAAGTTAATGAGTACACTTTTAAATTGCAAGAAAAATGTCAAGACACTACTTGGAAGATATGAGCCCATCTTGTGACTTGGCTGAGATCTCTGCTGGAACTCAAGAAGAGACACTTGTGAGAATACTGGGGTATTTTGTCTTAGGAGACAAAAGAACACTTCTCCATTGTATTTCTTTCTGATCTCATTGCTGTCTAGGAGAAACCAAAAAGATATCAAGGGGATCTCTTTTCTGATTTTTGATTCCTATGAGATGGCTTAACAAAATGTCTACACTTCATTGAAAACTACCTCAGAACAATGTATTTAAAAACAAAAATTCAAGCAAAGGACTGCAGAATTAATTATAAATTAACTGAAAATTTACATCAAATCTCAAAAGCACATGGACAAGTCATATCCCTGCACATGGATAGCAGTGAATTTGGTTTGAACCAATTATAACAGGTTCTCACACCTCACTCAATAGTTTTCTTGAGGTTTTGTGATTATCAATGCAGAATGTTTCTGTACATTGGATAGAACTTAAATAAAGGAGCTGCCATCTATCCAAGTGGAGGAGGAAACTGTTGAATGTAGTTGACACCAGACAAGCGTATGCCGCCTGCTTTATAGTTTCTGTTTTCTACCAGCAGCTAACCGTAGCAGCAATAAAGCACTGCTGGAGTTTAAATGCAAGGTGGATCTCCATCTGATGGAAGTTGATGATCAATGAGCTTCCTGAATCCGGAATGATGCATTAGCATATACAGTATGTTTAGAAAAGTGCTGCTTCATTTCTGGCTGGGCCATGTCCCATAAATGTCTATATGATTTAAGTACAGCCGCAGAAATTAAATGGCTGCTCACCAACATATTTCTAGACCCAAAGAATAAGAAAAAAACAACAACAAAAGGGGTTGCAGACATTTTACACGCAATTCAGAAAATCTACACGTTACCTGGTATGAAGTTTCATGAGTGAACATTATTGACTTGGGAGATTACCAGGTCACCGTTATATATGTGAAGGAGAAAATCAAGGGATGGACAACCCAGGAATTTTCAGACGTCATATGAGTGAAAGAGGCTGGCTGATTACCTGCCAAGGGCAAGAAGACCTAATGAAGTGGTCACTCAGGATTTATAGAAGACGCATTACACACTGTGACACCCAGAGTTTTATTACAGTATACCTGTAGCCGCCGTTGCATAAGGTGAAGTCAGGCACGGGTAAGACGCGTGTCAAAGAAATCTCAAAGTCCAAAAGTTCTTTTTAAAATATTTAGTGAAAGTTAAAAGCAAATAATCCACACAAGAATAAAAAGAAAAATAGTTACACACATAGAATAAAGGCAAAAAAAGGAAAAAATATATCTTCTATAGACTTAGTTTTTCTTAAGAAGCTTTGGTTATTTCTGTACTTAATAGTTCTTAATTTCTTCTTCTGTATGTCTTAAACATACGGTTCAATACTTAAATCTTTATTTTAAGAGTTACTTCACACTCAAAAGGCCCGTAGACCGTTGGCACATTGACATGTACCGAGGCACGTTCACGTGCGCAAGCACGAACGTGAGCTCAAACAAGGACACGGTTAAAAAACCGTATGCCTCTATACCTTACACAAGGCAAGGCTAGACTCTAACTAACGAACATTGTTTACTCAAAAACTGTTAAGAAATGACAGGAAAATACCAACTCAATTCTATTCACGGGGGTTATAGGAACCTCCCATATTTTATGCATTATCATCTAATAAATATTCATATATTTTATAGAACTAGGAAAATGGCTCTTACAATACCTTATCTGTGATACAATCCGTGAAATCTAGCACTATGAATTTGGGGCTTCCTGCATACTTTCATACTTAATTTTGATGTGAACTATAAAGTGGATATTTTTGCTTTTATTTTTTTTTAGGCGATTCTGCCGTAGAGTTCAACGTTGATGTTGTTTATTCAGACCTTTTAAAAGGGAAATTAATAAAGAGGCAAGGTGAGTCTACTTAAATTCAACAGCTTAATAAGCTGATTTCATTTTACAAGATTTGCTGAAAAAAGTTACTCTTCCGTAATTACCCATTTAATGTGTGCAAATGTGATTCTGTGTGATTTTCTGGTCATTAATTACCTTTTTAACTCCTTTATAACATTAACTTTTTTGCCTTATTCTGATTGTGTTTTCCTTGATAGAAAAATTGCCCGAGGAGTCCACAGGAGTCTTGTACTCTGAAATCAAATTGAAGAATGCCTCAGGTAAGACAGAATGAGTGGGGGCACCCAAATAAGACCAAAATTCTAATGTACTGATATACACAAGGCAAATGGCTACTTTAACGACATAAGGCATTCAGATGAAAAAATACACCAAAATACCTGCTTGACACCATTCCACTTCTTGGTTTACCATTAACAAGAGTGATTTTGACATACATTAGTTTGAATTAGCATGCATTCAATCAGGTGATAAAACTATATAGCATCTTACGTTTGTGTTCCTCCATCATTATTTATCTGTTCACAGCCACAAGATCATCATTAGCTTGATATTTCTGGGCAATAGTCCTCTCTCAATAAGCATTTGGCATTACTTTGTATGAAAACATCAGCACAACATATGATCCTTATACCTTCAAGACAACTCAAAAGTCAAGAAGAAGCTGATGAAAGAAGAATTCTTGATAAAACTTTCATGATGTCCTCATCTGTTTATGCTGACCTTAATATAAATGAACCAAGATATTCAAGAAAATCAATTATTTCACTGATGTTTAGTTATTTTGTAAAATTGCCAATTTGGAATATATCTATAAGTTCTGAAATTTGGACGTAATTGTCCCTGTAAGTGAAGAACAAAATGGTTGAGTGCAGTTAGCACCAGCCACAGCTGCTGTTATCTACCAACTTGTGGAAACTAAGCTTTTAACAGCCTTCCAAATCAGTCAAATGCTAAAGAAAAATTAAAATACATAAACAATGTGAAGAAAAACTCGACCATTGCTGCTCAACAACATATTTTCTTAAACAGTGACACACAACTCCACAATCAGTGGTCACAGGGCTTTTCCATACCTTTCAGTATCTCTGCTCCTTCACTGTGAGGAGACTTTCATGACTGAATGCTGTCCACCTGAGAAGTTGTCATGTTGTCCTAGTATGTGTGATGAACAAAATTCCAGTATATGAGTATTCATGGAATGATTAACCCAGGAATTTGTCAAACTGCGTATGTGAAGGAGGCTGACCAATGAGATGACCTAATGAAGCTGCAGTTCAGGGTATTCATAGGCACTTCTCTGTGTGGCCACATTACACACTGGGGATGAGCACAACATCATACCAGCCTTCAATAACACAGCCTGTGAACTCTGAAACAGTGATACCTTATATATGAGCTTATGGCTGGGATGTGCTATCTAGTGGATATTAATTGCTCTTAAATTTTCCTTTTCTAGATGATTCTACTGTAGCAACTAACAGTGATGGCATCTATTAAAATAATATAAAAGAAAAACTAAATACAGGCAGTCCCTGGGTTATGTACGAGATAGAGGGACTGTAGGTTTGTACTTAAGTTGAATTTGTATGTAAGTCGGAACAGGTACATTATTTTAATAAATGCTATTGTTGACCGACTGTAACCAAGTGCTCTGCCAATGAATGATGGAGTTTCACCTCTCTCTGACCTTTTTATTATTTTTACTTTATTTTCAATGGTGATGGTTCTTCTCTTCTTTACTTTATCACCAGCACTTGCATCAGATTTGTGTTTCAGAGACTTTGAAGGGTGAAGACAAAAGGTTAAGACAAGCTCTTCTGCACAGCATTGTACATGCTATCACAGCAGGAAGACACCAGTCGTCAATATGTCTGATGTACTGACAAAAGACAACTTCCTGCTATGTACATAACAGTACAAGCAGGCTTGCTATTGAGAATGAATGGGGGCAGCGATGGGCGGTTCATCACCAGCCCCCCTCACAGTCACCTCTAGTACAGTATGCTGCCTGCAGCGTCCGCCCACCGAGAACGAACATGGTGCGGCCAAAGGCGGTTAGTCAATCGCCCCCATTCAACAGGCAGCCATCCGATGCACACTACAATGCTACCCCCCACCATCCTGTTCACCCTCAATGGCCTCCACTCAGCCACAACTGGGTCACTGCTTGCAGCATTATCACCCGCCCACTGAGAACGAACAGGGCAGGCGTGTGTGGTAGGTGGACAGTGAAACCGCTTGCCCCCAGGAGCCGCCCGAGGGACACTACACTGCGCAGGCAACGAAATTGCCCCCCTCCAGCCACCGCTTGCAGCATCCCCAGGCCAAAGATGACGGAGCGGCAGTTGCTGAGGCGCATGCATCGCAGCTGCGGCCTCGTTCATAAGTCGTAGGTCAGATGTCTGTAACCTGGGGACTACCTGTATAAAGAAAGGCAGATCATCTTTATTTATCATCATGTAGGCTGACTTAATTTTCCAATCCATAAGGAAACAATTTATTATAAAATAACAGTCTCCTTTTTTTTACGGTCATGTAATGAACAAGCAAAGTAGCACGACTTTGTTTACCCTGGCAGGTAAAATGCCAGTATAGCCTAAAAAGAAGTCAAGTACCCTGACGTCAAACTCATGAATATCCCCCAGGTAAGACAAAATGGATGGGGTAACAGATAAAAAAAGGCTGGCAGAAATGAAGAGCAAAGATAGTGGTGCAATGGGACAGCGTCCACCCAGGCACTATTAGCATGTCCATCACTTGCCCTCTCTTAATAAGCCATCATGTTATGGAAAGAATTTCCTTCAGTTTTGTTTTTGCCTTTATGAATAATTGCTAATAAACACATACATTTTTCAGGTGCCTCCACCGAAGCTGATCCAAGTTCTCTTTATGCCTCTGTTCCCCGAAGAAAAGACAAGGTAACTGACTTTAGTATTTGGTCAATCATAAAGAACTCGTGTTACTTCTTTAACTACTAGAACAGATCACCATTTCACAAGAAACTGAGATAGAACATCTCTCTATATATAAAAAAAAATCTCTGGAATGGAAAAGCAAGGCAACGATACATGATCTTCTCGGAAGTTCTCGAAAGATATTTTAAAGACCCACGAGACAAAAAAGACTGGCCACGAAGCATCTCGCGGGGACCGTAAACATGAGACTTGGTGCCAAGAGATTGTCCCAGGGCAGTCTCGCGGGGACATGGAACATAAGATTCTTGCAAGACACACCCTTCTTATCAAATAAGAGCCCGGACAGCCAGCAAAACATTCAGTCATGTAAAGTCACGTGGCACACACAGATCCTGTGCTCTCAGCAAAGAAGAAAGAGCAGCACAGAGAAAAGAGAACCAAGGCGCGATACACATGCAGAGAAAGGTACAGAATATGAAAGCAGTAACAGTCGAAGGTACTGTAGCATCCCAGCCAAGCTGAAGCCTTTTTTGTTTTAAGTGACTGTTAGGTCCGATCGAGGGAGGGCAGAGTGCAGCACGGCAAACTGATAGCTGGGTGCTGATTAATGCGATAAAGGGGAGGCGAGACCCGTGAGAGGAGGGGTTGGAGAGGGTGCTAGAAAGGTGTGTTTGGGGTTACGCAGTCGGCGACTGTTAAAGAAGAACTTTTGTGACACTTTATTACATCAGTCGCTGCAGTATAAAAAAAAAAAGACAGCACAGATCGCATTAACGCAAACAAAAGGAAATTAGTTTAAGTCGGAGAATTTCAAAAATGGGGTTTAACTCACATGCATTTATTGGTTACCTTGCAAAAAAAATTATTAACTGCTGATGATGTGGATCGTTTTGTCTGTGCTGAAATTCCAAACAGAGACACCTATCCTGAATTATGGTACAAAGTCATTAAACACGTTTCACTGACCTCATTTAAAAGATTCAGCATATTGGGACACGAAAGATTCCAATTATTGTTTTTACAGAAGTTCTGAAATAAAAGTGAAACTAATGAAATAGCAACAATTCAAAGAAAAAAAAATCTTACAAGTGTGTATCCGGAAAACCAAACGCGGGGCTTGGCGAGCGAAGCGAGCAGGGGGCGAAGCCCCCTAGTCTTAGTAATAATTAGTTGGTAGACTACATTCATCTTAGCTTTTGCTTCTGCTTTACAAATATGAGGCTAAGCAACATGACGGCTTTTAGTCTTTGTGAATTAAACAGAGCTCTGGAATTAAAGTGAGCTCCTACTCTACTTGCTCAATAAACATTAAATCACTCAGCTAAATAACAACTTTCGTTTCATTGCTCACCACAACAACCCATTTCCTTTTCTTGGTCACGGTGTCTGACTGATTTTATGTCTCTCTGTGTTTTGGTTGACAGAAGTAACACATTGTGGTTTGTAGTGTCGCATCTGTGAAGGAAGCCGCAGTGACCTCAGAAGTCTTCAGCTGACGCACCTCTGCTTATCTTCTATTTCTGGTATTCCAAGCTGGTCTGTTGCTATCTGCATGAAGGTCTGGTTGTGTGGTGTTGCTATCATGGTGTATTCAAGCATACAATATGGTTAAAGGAAGAACGCAAAGTACACTGGATGAGCACAGACCTGTTCAAAGGAACGCAAGTGATTACGTCTTTTTTTCAGTTGACGTCTTCAAAACAAGCCAAAGTGCTAGGCATTCTGCGATTTATATTAATAATTTTTCAAATGAATAAATGTTTCAGTTTGCTTTTAGATGAAACAGGCTCGTTTAATATAAAATACCCTACCTGACCTGTTATTGACCTGAGCTCAGTGGTGTCTCCAAGTGAAACTGATGCGCTACTGTAATCCACACACCTTCTCTTGAAGATCTCTGCCTATGCAAAGCTACATACAGTAAATCATCCTGGTGCAGCTAACCAGGTCTTCATTTTCCTTTTCTTATTATATACTGTGGCTAGCTTGATGGTCAAGTTCTATTTTCCCGATAATAATCTCCTTCTTAACAAATGACTAACCAAAGCAAACTATAAGCATTCTGATTTTCCAGAAATTGTACTCTTTTATTGTGGTTTTTGTTAGAAATCTTGAAAATTGCCTGTTTAGTATCTCGTGGGTTTCACAAACTCAAAATGCAGGCTTTTCCTCCAAAATCCCGGCCTCCTTACTAAAAATAAGCCTTACCGCAAACTCAAGAAACGGGCTTTTGGCCTGCACAAACTATTAAGGGGTAAATCTTAAAATAATTTTCAAAATGAGTAAAATGGAAAGGGGAAAGAGTTTAACCCTTTATCCCCTAAGGGTTTTTTGGCATTATTACTCCTAAATTGCATATCTAAACATTAATGGTTATTATTTTGCTTATGTAACAAAGGAGCTGAGAATGGCTGTAGGGGCAAGCAAACAATTTTTAAATATGTATGTATAATTTTTTACTATTCCAAAAATTTACATTTAAAATTATTGATCATGCTAGTCCTTGAAACAGTTTCGTTTTACCACTGCACACAAGCAACCTTTCATTAGACTGGAATTTTTGTACAACAATTTACACATCATCTTCTGCCTTCTGTTGCAATTGCCCCACAAAGGTTTAGTGTATTTTCTTTTTTTTTTTTTTTTTTTGTTGATGCTTTTTTCTTGCATTTTCCATCTGGAATAAACTAAATATATACATACATTTTCATAATAGCTGGGTTATGGGAGTGGGGGAAATGCCTTTCCATGAAGCTCTGTGCTAAGGGCAGGAACAAGCCCTCGACAGGCCCCATGCTAGTCACACACACATACACCTTAACAATTCTCACAGGGGCCAATATACAGTATTCAATCAACCTGTCAAGAACTGGCATTCTCTAAACAGCAGAGTGTAACAGTGTCATTCAATTGATTGGGGGAAGGGGGGTCCCCATTTGAATATGCGAGCAGAGTAGTGCGGTGTGATGAGATACAAGTACATTCGATTGAATCACTGTCCCCATGAAAGTTCACAAAGCATGATTCAGTGCTAGTTGATCATTTCTCATGTAAAACTTCAAACGCTGGGGCAGTGCAGCGTGATACAAGTACATTCGATTAAGGAGAGGTCTGGTGTGAAAAGTCTGTGCAGTGTAATGAGGTGAAATTCAATTGAAGAGGGTAAGTGTATATGTTGCAGAGATTCCAGAGGTGGGCCCCATGGGAAACTGCAAAATGGGTATGTTACTGGTACTCTAAGTTAAGACCAGAGTACTGCTCAGAAAGCTGTCATAGGGAGAACATGCAGCAGAAAGCCTATTCACTCATTTTCTATAATTTGTTTCAATTTCGGGAGACTGTTTTGGTTTATCATGAGAATTCTACTTACTATTTTTTTTTCAAGGTAGTTTTTGACTTTTTATTTTTGACCTGATAATTTATCCTCCTTAATAAAAGAAACTTTGTTGATAACGTGAGCTTAGACCCCCACATATGTAGAATGTATAATTTCTGAATTTGATACATAAATTTTATAATTGTTCATTATTTTTGGTTTTTTTTTGTTATGACAGTGATATCAGAACTTTGACATTTTGTGAGAATTTTCTTGTCTGTAGTCCACAAGTACACATTCATAGATTGTGGTCATCTTTTTTATAGTTACTAAGGTCATTGCCAGTCATGAAGCATGAACATCACAAGACACAGACACACTGTTCCATCATGCATCACCTCTATATAGGATGGTCACATATAGCAAGCACACCGCTACTGAACGTTTGACCCACCTAAATTGCACAGCTTTCTATTTTCAAAGATCATTGCAATTACGGTAGTTTAATTATGATGTGAAATGTTTTCATAAGCATGTTTGGTTTTAAACTAATGTTCACTGTAGGCTGAATGTTTTGGGGTTATTGTCAAAGGGGTGCACTTCTGTTATCATATTTTCTGAAAGTCTCTCTAATAATGTGCATATCTTTTTGAAGTTAATAGGGTCACATTTTGCCCCACTGGGTGAGCTTTGATCTTAAATATTTTGTTTTAGGTTCTCATAATTTATAAAAAAGATAAGTTTGAATGTACAAAGGGAAGATCTAGTTGGAATGTCTATGTATTACTAGTGTTTTTTATACTACCATTTTTCATAACTTTATTGTATGTTAATGTCTATAATTGAGTTTGCCATTAATAAATTGCCAATTATTGTAATGTCTGACTGATTGCCTGCTATATTTATAATGTATACTAGAAAGTCAGCCAAAGGTTTGTAATCTGAATGTTCATATATGATGGGTATTCTTTAATAATTAGACTTTGAAATAAATGTAACACATGCTATAGTTAGCTGTGAAACTTCATGTTAAAGAAAAGGCCTTTGAGGTTGCAATTGAATTGTATGTATGTAAGACATATTTATTAGCTACTTAGCCTCTGAGGTTAGCTACTTAGCCTCATCATACATCACACGCTAGTTAAATAACACTTAACTTCTGAGGTTCTTATAAAAGATGGACTACTAGCCAAGTTGTATCATTTTTTCGAGTATATAACCTTATGCATTTAGGGGTTTCTTCATGCTCTTTGTTGCATATTACAACATCGCACATCTACATTTTATGGATGAAAAGTCATCTATGAGGTCATTACATGACAACTTGTGTGTGAGGTCTGAATTGATGCTGATGACAGTCAATATTTGCTTATATGGATAACCTCAAGTATGTTGTGATGAGCTGAAGTTTTGAAAAACTGGTAACTGGGAGGGTTACTGTAATCCAGAGGGCAAGCTATAGATTAAGATTTCAAATGGCATTTAATGGGAATGATTTACCAATTGACTTGTTTCCTTTATAAATGAAGGCCTAATTAATAAATAATAATAATAATAATAATAATAATAATAATAATAATAATAATAATAATGGTCCAGGGTAGTCCTGCGGTGGGTTGGCGCCATGCCCAGGATTGAATCCTGTCTTGTGCCCTGTGTTGGCTGGGATTGGCTCCACCAGACCCTCGTGACCCTGTGTTCGGATTCAGCAAGTTGGAAAATTGATGGATGGTCCAGGGTATCTGTTACTTGATGCAGTCAACAGTGTGTGTCATAAAGGCTGGTCGGGCATCCTGACCAGACATAGCCCAGTACCTTCCCTGGATGGGAGAAAAGAAGAGAAGGACAGGGGAGAACTGTCTCCAAGGGATGTTTAGTCCCCCCAGGCGCTAGATGACAGCAGCCCTCCATATCAGCACCCGTTTGGAAACCAGTAGGGAATGATGGGAATTGGTGTCCGGCAGCAGTCCCCCAATATATTGGACTTCCATATGACCCAGAAATTCTTCCAATGGGCAGCAGCCCTGGTACCGGAAGTACTCTCAGTTTCTTAGTAAAACTCCCTTGTCCAGGCGAGTCGGAGCTGGGAGGAAGGAAGGCAACAACTGGAGTAGCGCAATGCTGTGGAGTGAGGAGAGGTGAATTGGGGGAGAGATTACTTGTGCTTTGGTTACTTTGGAGAGGTAATGTGTTTAATAAACACCCTTTGTTTGAACCTGGGACTATATAGTGCTTTTGTGTGTGGGGCTCACTGGCACCTCATTTCAGCAACAACAAAAACAATTTTAATACAACTACTACCACTACTAACTATAATAATAATAGGTCTATGCATACTATATATGATAAATAATACAATACAATACAATACAATTTATTTTTGTATAGCCCAAAATCACACAAGAAGTGCTGCAATGGGCTTTAACAGGCCCTGCCTCTTGACAGCCCCACAGCCTTGACTCTCTAAGAAGAGAAGGAAAAACTCCCAAAAAAACACTAGTAGGGAAAAAATGGAAGAAACCTTGGAAAAGGCAGTTCAAAGAGAGACCCCTTTCCAGGTAGGTTGGGCGTGCAGTGGGGTTCAAAAAGAAGGGGGTCAATACAATACAATACACAGAACAGAACAAATCCTCAGTACAGTATAAAAATAAAAATTTTACAAGTAAAGAGTAGAATTTAATGATAGATGATATCACATAATATGATTTGGATTTGTTTGGAGTCCTAGGGCCTCATGCACAACGCCGTGCGTAGAACTCACACTATAACATGACATAAGTACAAAAGCCGAAATATGCTTACGCACAGAAAAATCCAGATGCATAAATCTGTGTGTTCACCAAACTTCCGCATTCTTCCGCTACATAAATCCCGGTCAGCGTGAAAAGTAACGCTTCTGCACACGCCTGCTATCCCGCCTCAACTCCTCCCAGAATTACGCCTCTATGAATATGCAAATCAATATAAACAGCCCTTAAGCTCAGTGTTCTGTGAAAAGACATTGGGAAAATGGAAGAATTTCAGCGAATACCAAGTGGAGGCAAGGAAAAACGTACTATTTGTTGGTTTAAACAATGGTATAAACAACAAAAGGAAGCTGATCGACTGACATAGTGTGTCGGAGAAACTCGAAAGCTCGGGTTCACAAAGTCGCACAGTGCCCGAAATAAAAAAGAAGTTGTCAGATATCAAATTCGCCGTGAAAAGGCGAGTCGTATCCCGCCATCTGAGTGTTATATGAAAGCTTATTAGGGTACAGAGAAAAAAAGGCACACAGTGGGGAAAAAGCACAAAATGTCAACTTCAATCTCGAAATTTCCACTTTAAACATGTAGTTGATTTTGTCATTAAAGTAGAGCATCATAAACTTCATCTTAAAATTGTTTAACCAGTTTCTCAAATCACATTGTAATTAAAGTAGCACGTTAAATGGTTTGTTTTGTATGTGTTCTTCTATGTGCTCTATGTGTGTGAATCACTACGTCCTTCTTAAACCGGCTTTCTCTTCCTCCGACAGGACACAGAATCCATTACATTCGTGATATTACAGCTCTCTGAATAACTAAAATACTGAGATGTATACGTGATATCATTTTCATGATGATAGGAGTTAAAGCACGTTATTAAACATAGGAACACAGTGGCACAATGATTGTGCGCAACCTTCGATGAAATCATTTATTGCAGCAGTACTCGGGGCGGCTCTAGGCCTGTGGTGGCCCTGAGCAGAGAAAGAATCAGTGGCCCCTTCGCCCGCCAATATCAATATGGTATCTTATGCATGGCGGATGGCCATGTCTGTTGCAGACACTGCATAGCTGCCTCTTGCTCATGAATGCACAAGCGTTTAACTTTTGCCGAAATTTGCCACTGCGTTTTTAACTGTGTCGTTATGTTCTCTTTCTGTTTTATACTTAATATATATTGGCGTGGCGGTCCCTGGGATTTGGCGGCCCTGTGCAGGTGCACAGTTTGCACATGCCTAAGGCCGCCCCTGCAGTACTGTCTCTTTCAAACAAACTAACCTCCAATTCCTGTCCTTCCTTTTCTTTCTACAAGTAACTGTTTGCCAAACAATCAGCTCTATAATAGACATTAAGCCATCTGTAAGCTTATAATGCTGATTCTTCAAAACTTTTAAGGAACATTGAAATATCTTCGTAGTACATGTTTAATTATTCTATCCTTCACGCCAGTCTTAGTGAAGCATACAGTTCGCGGCAGGAACAATCCGTGAGCGAAGCACCAGATCCTTGCTAGCATAGCAACACCGTGTCCTTTAATTATTAACAATATAAATTATTTAAATGAAGTTAAAGTTTTATCTGTATAATATAATAAACATATTTTGCTGTATTTCATCTTAAAAATGATATTGTCATCATATGTAAATACGCGCTTTATAAAGTGGCTCAGGTTGTGTGATATTATAACTGTAGTGCAAGTTTACAGTAGGTGATTGTACATACAAGTACAAACAGTTCTACAAGGAGCAGTTGATGGATTGATTGAGTGCGTTTAGAGTTCTTGGGATGAAACTCTTTCTGAACCGCGAGGTCCGTACAGGAAAGGTTTGAAGCGTTTGCCATGTGAGAAGCAGTTCAAATAGGAAGCATGGCTGAGGCAGCGTGTGCTTGATGCTGTATACCGATAATTCTCTTTCTGATCAGCTGCTCTGAGTGGTGCAGTGACAGTAATATGGAAAAAGATGATCTGCTGTGGCAACCCCTAATGGGAGCAGCTGAAAGGAGAAGAAGAAGGTGCAGTGACAGTAACAACGCTAAAGCAGCTATGGTATTTAGAATAATTTGACCATTCTGTGGACCATTATATTGTTACTGGTTAATTACAATCAGATGCATTGAACTAATAAACAATATGCGGTTAATTTCAGCGTATTTATAAAGCCGCATCAGGGACGTTGATCTGAAAAAGAAAGATAAACCACACAGGAACAGTAGCACTGCTTTGATGCTGGGTGCCTCCAGTCTGCAAAACCGAACGGAGAAATTGCGTACAACAGGGTATGAAGTACCGTGGAAATGTGTGTGGCTTTACGCCAAGTTTAGGTTTTATATATCGCGATTTGAATGTAGAAATGTTCTTACGCAACATTTCTGTGTTTATACATGAGGCCCCTGGAGACCTCAGCCATCAAGCTGCCTTCCCCATTTTGCCATTCTACAGCTGATCAGCGCTGGGCCAGCTAATGTGATGAAAGGACCCCTTTACCCCATGATTCTTGCGATCCTTCATCAGGGATGACTTTACCTTAGGCAGGCAAAACAACTTGGCAGGTGGGCAGTGGTACCAAGTACCACATTTGAGTACAGAGAAGAGAAACAGAATAGGTGAGAGTTAGTAACAAATTATAACTATCATGTTACTTATGTTTTAGTGCTAATGACTAACAACAGAGATGAAGTCTGTACATTTAATCAGCAGCTCTAGTCAGGATATGCTAAACTGAAGTAGTGAGTTTTCAGCGGGGATTTAAAAGCTGAGACCGAATGGGCATCTCTTATAGTGGCAGGCAGACCATTCCACAGTTTAGGGGCCCTGTAACTAAAAGCTTGACCTCCCACTGTTATTTTATTAATCCTTGGAATCATACGCAGACTGGCATCTTGAGATCTTAATGTGCGTTCTGGTTTGTAAGTCATTATAAGTTCAGACAAGTAAGCCGGACCTTGGCCATTTAATACTTTATATTTTAAAAGGAGGATTTTGAAATCTGCCCTAAACATGTTTGTATTTTCTTGTTCTTGTAATAATTCTTGCAGCAACATTTGGGATTAACTGGATGCTGTTTAAAGAACAATTTGAACATCCAGTGAACACCGCATTGCAGTAGTCAATCTTACTAGAAAAAAATGCATGAATTAATTTCTCAGAATCCTGTTTATTTAGAAAGCACCTTAATTTCTTAACATTTTTAAGATGGAAGAAATATGATTTGGACAACTTTGTAATGTGCACTTTAAATGACATGCTAGAGTCAAAGATAACTCCTAGATTGCGGCCGATTCAGTAAAATTAATGGTGATACCAACTGAGTTAAATGATGACAAAATATTGTTGTGATCAGCGTCATTCCCTCCAACAATTAACATCTCTGTTTTATCAGTGTTTAAAGATTGTTAGTTCTCATCCATCCACTCCTTTAATTCACTAACACAACTAATTAAAGACAACATTGGAGAAACTTCATTTGATCCAACACTGACTTTATATATTCAAAAATGAGTTTATATATTCTGACGCTGACTTTATATAATCAGGCTTTGACATTATATATAATCGGGAATGATTTTATATAGAGAGACAGACAGGCAGAGAAGTCACTAGATATATAAATAAACAGGGAAGGCACATGTACTGAAAGAAAAAAAAGATCAACATGTGCCTTGATCCTGCTGCACTGAATAAGCTCACGTGCTCTAACACCCCCCAAACCCCAATGTGTCTCTAAGTAACAGTGCAAGTACAGACAAAAACCCAGTGTAATCATGAGTCCCTGGTTCTATCCCCACTCATACCTATATTTGCCGTTTTCAGTAGTAAGCTGCTCTTTTTGTTAATATTACACAGTACACACATACATTTGGTTTGTATCTATACTTGCGCTGTTACTTAGAGTCAGATCGGGGGGGGTACATATGCGTTGTGCAGCAGGATCAGCGCACATGTTGATCTTTTTTTTATTTCAGTACATGTACCTTCCCTGTTTATTTATATATCTAGTGACTTCTCTGCCTGTCTGTCTCTCTATTACGCAGTGCTCGGTCTGTCTGTGTGTTATGGATCTTAGTTATAAGGACACTTGATCATGTTAATTGCAGTCTCAATTGTTAAAAAAATATTTTAAAAGGAGCATCCCACATGAAAATATAACAATCTAATTAACTGACTGCATACCAATTTATACATTTTATGTACATTTGAGGTTAAAAAGAAAATACATTAAATCATATATCAATCGACACATGCTGCACACAGGTAAGTGGGCAGTGAGAGTGGAGATAAAGACGCTTGATAGATTGTATACAACAGACAAAAATAGCGACCACTTGATAACAGTATTAGCTATAATGAATGAAAGGATGAATTAATCAACAGAAATAACCGCGATTGACATTTTAAACTTAACGATTTACTTAAGAAAAAAAAAAAAAGAAAAACGCCCCAGCACGTAGAAGGCAGACGCTTGCAGGCAGGCAGGGAGACAGGCAGCACGGCCATGGTTAAAACAAAAAAAAAGTAACACTTTCTCCCTGGCAGGGAATCAAACTCGGGTCTCTGAGGCACAGTAAGCATGCTGCACTCTGAGACACAAATCTTAACGCTACACCATGGAAGCTGTTGTGTCATTCTTGAAACTTTTGTGAAAGTGTTTATTTGATCTTTGGAAATCAGGCTTCACAAATTCTATAGTTTATGCCTACATTTTGTAACATTTATTATTAAAATATGAAAAAGTTTCTGTTTTAACAATGTGTTTACACAGATTACTGTAGAAACGGAACACACATGAAATGCATGTTTTCCAAATAACGATCTATTATGTCCACTCTAAAACTCCAGCAGTTGAGACACTCCCAGATAATCAAACAAGGCATGGGCTGGGAAAACTTAGTGAACGTTCTGTGATGGTGGGGGATAGAATAGCCAGCTGCTTGCTGCTCGTCTTAATCGCAACATTTAGAAGACAAAGGACGCTGGTGGAGAGGTGAGAACGGTTTTAAGGTGGGCTGGATCTACGAGTTTTTTCGCAGACTCTGGTAATTCTAGTGTTAATGGAGTAATATTTACATTTTGAGTTTCAACTTTGTAAGTTATAATTAAATGTGTGGTTATGATCATGACTTGGACTTTTGACAATCTGACAAAATCCTACTGAATTTAACAAATAAGTAAAACATTTGCTAAAAGTGTCAGTTTCCACATCAATGTGTACATTAAAATCCTCCATCAATACTATGTGATCATAATTTATAGCCAAATCAGACAAAAGGTTGTTAAATTCAGTCATGAACAATGAATATGGCCTGGGTGGCCTATAGACTAGCACTATAATTTTGTTGGAATCTGTTTTAATATTTAAAATGAACGCCTCAAAGGATGTAAAGTCGCCTACATTTTTAGAAGTAATTTGCATTTTGTTACAATAAATTATTCCAAGGCCTCCTCCTCGACCAGAATCTCCAGACTTATGAAGGAACGATTGTGTATCCATCTGGTGACGCCTCAGCTAGGGGAACAGTGTCACATTTACTAAGCCTGATTTCAGTGAGAAGAAACAGATCAGATTTTGTACTTAATACAGTATAATATCATTTACAAAAACAGCTTTACTGCCAAGAGAGCAAATGTTCAATAAGCAGCATTTAAAACTGCATTTATTGCCTCATATTTCCTGTCATCCTACGTTTACCCAGATCGTTGTACACACAGAACACACATGAAATGTATGTGTTCCAATAATGGTATTTACCCTATGCAACTCCAGGCACCTCACACCCAGATAAACACACTTGAGCAGGGAGAACTTTAAATACAAGTAAAGCTGCACAGGTGGTGATAGACACATTTGCAAAACAAAAGATGCTGATGAGGAGGTGCAAGCGAATTTAAGGTTGCCAGGGATTCTAGTGTTAAATATAATGTGTTTCTTTGTGCTGTCCGTGCTTATTTCACACACCACATTTGGTAGTTGGTGACAGTTTGCAGTCAGTGGGAAGCAGAATATCCACGACAATTGTGACAAGTCGGACGCTTTGTTATGCAAACAATGTAGCTCAAAGTGCTTTACATGACGAAGAAAGAGAAAAAAGACAAAATAAATGATTAAAATTAGGGAACACTAATTAACATGGAATAAAAGTAAGGTCCGATGGCCAGGGAGGACAGAAAAAAAAAAAAAAAAAAAACTCCAGACGGCTGGAGAAAAAATAAAATCTGCAGGGGTTCCAGGCCACAGGACCGCCCAGCCCCATCTAGGCATTCTACCTAACATAAATGACCTCAATCAGTCCTCATTGCATTCAGGGTTCTCATGGAAGGATTTGATGATGATGGTCATGTGGACTTCTGGCCTTTAATCCATCAATGTAAGAATATCACGTGTTTTAATTAGGTGGTGGTGGCACAGATCAGCACCACAGAAAACCGGAAAAAGAACAGAAGAGAAAGTAGGGGTTAGTATGGATTTTGGAGCCACCATGAATAATAATGATAATTAATTGAATATACAGAGCATCAGGATTTAACTAAGATGAAGCTATGAGAAAGCCATGTTAAAGTAATGCGTTTTCCACAGTGTTTTAAAGTGCTCCACTGTATTAGCCTGGCAAATTCATATTGGCAAGTTATTCCAGATTTTAGGTGCATAACAGCAGAAGGCCGCCTCACCACTTCTTTTAAGTTTAGCTCTTGGAATTCTAAGCAGACACTCATTTGAAGATCTAAGGTTATGATTTGGACTGTAAGGTGTAAGACATTCCGAGATATAAGATGGAGCAAGATTTTTTTAAGGTTTTGTAAACCATAAGCAGTATTTTAAAGTCAATTCTAAATGACACAGGTAACCAGTGTAGAGGCATCAAAACTGGAGAAATGTGCTCGGATTTTCATTTCCGAGTTAAGATTCTAGTAGCTGCATTCTGCACTAGTTGCAATTGATTGATGTCTTTTTTGGGTGGTCCTGAGAGGAGTGCGTTACAGTAATCTAGCCGACTGAAAACAAAAGTGCGAACTAATTTTTCAGCATCATGCCATATCATAAGAGATCTAACTTTTGTTATATTTCTTAAGTGAAAAAAATGTGTGATTTAAAATTCAGGTCAGAGTCAATAGTTACCCCTAAATTCTTTACCTCCGTCTTGACTTTTAATCCTAATGCATTAAGTTTATTTCTAATAACCTCATTATATCCATTATTGCCAATCACTAAAATTTCTGTTTTCTCTTAAATTATGAAGACGCACGTTCATCAGTGCCAGAGCCTACCGGTTCTACACCATCCAAATGATTGTTACTATTTTGATCACTGTTGTTATCATCTAAATATTCATCTTGCTACAAATATAGGTGTTTTAAAACAGCAGCTTTATACCTTTTTTTTGATGACATAAGTATGGAGTGTCTATTTAAAAGACTGTTATCCAAATGTTGTTGCCAAAAAAAAAATAGCATTCTATGTGTATCCACTAGATGGCAGCACTGTAGTCGGTAACTGAGATGTGGCAGCAAAGGCCGCCAGTAGGCCTACTGCATCTATAGTGGCTGTATACTGACGTATGAGTTATTTCATACACTACGTCACACCTTGATAGGCCCAATGACATACGAGTTAACGCGTACCTCACATTTGAAGTGTTTCTTCAGTTTATTGGCAATAATCTAACATTTTAGGTTATATATTTAGTCAGAATTGTTTCTTTGTATACAGACAGCTGGCATGTGTATACAACAACGTATTCTGATATTTTTTTCAGGTAAGATGTTTCAAGGTAATGTAGTTCTATTCATTGATCATAGTATCAGAGATGTGTTACAATGTGCAAATAAGAATTTCACTGTACCCTATACACAAGACAATAAGGTATCTATTACTTCATATCATCCACCCATCCATCCATCCATCCATTATCTTCCTATCCTACTTATCCTGAGCAGAGTCACAGGGGAGCTGAAGCCCAACCCACAAGGACATGGTGAGAAAATGCAAACTCCATGCAGTGATGATCTGGAACATAAAACTTTCCACAAGGCAGAAAAAATTATATAATCTATATCAAAGCCATTGATACTGAATCACATTTTTAGTGTATTTATTTCTTATTAAGGTTTTTTTATTCATATTTTACACTCTGTAATAAAGATCACCCTAAGATCTGTTATGAAGACCAGTCAAATTGTCTATTTATTTCCATACTGTAAACTACTTGAAGGTGAAGTGTCTCAGCCAGTTTCATAAAAAATAGGAACTGGTTGAAATTTAAATAATGAACTGATATTTTACAATGTAGTCACAAGAGGGCAACAGTCTGCAGGAATTTTATGTGTACAGTCGTGACTTAGTTAACAACATTGTGCTTTAACAGTAGACAATCGAACAGTCGAAATGCTGATGTAAACAGTCACATTACAATATTGCTACTATTGTATTATTTGTACTGCATTTCAATAATTATTATTAACTAGCAAAATACCCGCGCTTCGCAGCGGAGAAGTAGTGTGTTAAAGAAGCAATGAAAAAGAAAAGGAAACATTTTGAAAATAACGTAACATGATTGTCAATGTAATTGTTTTGTCACTGTTGTGAGTGATGAGTGTTGCTGTCATATATATATATATATAT
>JANRMT010062797.1:622431-637374 GCA_026402145.1 Polypterus bichir lapradei | reverse complement strand
CGGGTTTCAAGCTCATCTCCATTACAGTAAATGGAGAAAAACAGCTTCCAGTTATGACCATTACGTGTAGAATTTCGAAATGAAACCTGCCCAACTTTTGTAAGGAAGCTGAAAGGAATAAGCCTGCCAAATTTCAGCCTTCTACCTACACGGGAAGTTGGAGAATTAGTGATGAGTCAGTCAGTCAGTCAGTCAGTCAGTCAGTCAGTGAGTGAGTGAGTGAGTGAGTGAGTGAGGGCTTTGCCGTTTATTAGTATAGATTTATGTGATGTATGTATTATGCTAATGTTAGGTTAGTTTAATTGAGGTTAGGGTTGTTTAGGTAGGTTACATCAGGTCAGGTATACATGAAAACATAACTGTACACAGAATGCACAGAAGCAGAGGCACACACCCCCTGCCCCGCCCCCTTAATATATATCAGTTCTCTTAACAACCAAATTAACTAACGGAACCATATATCATCATTAAGTGAGACACGACTGCAATTTCATTGAGGCAGAAGGAAAGTTTTTTCTTTTCTTTTTTAGTAGCATTCACTCCTTCCAAGTTTTAAGTAGTATGGTGGACAGTAGGACTTTAGGGATTTTCAAAACTCAATTTAATGTTATTTTAGAAGAATTAAGTGGATAGGACTGACAAGCTTTGTTAGGCTGACTGGCCTTTTCACGTCTAGAATGTTCTAAATTTTCTTTGGGGGGATAAAGACTAAACTGAATAACTACTCAAATTTATCTCAATGTGTTTTACAAGTCAAAACTGAGATCCATATTTGTAGAAATGGAACACTACCAGTGTTAGAGCCTTTGTTAGAATTGCATATTGGCTCAGTGGTAGAGCTTGAACAAGCAGCAATGTCTCATTATAAAGAGCCTTACTGTAGTGAACGACACCCCAAGGCACTTGACTAGTGCAGTGAAGTCATTTCCATATTACCAGAACTGAAATACTGCAAAGTAAAATGAATGTTAAATTAGCAACCTATAACATATCCACTTGAGGGCGACAACCTACAACAAAATTTAATTTCTCTATTTTAAAGCAAAATGGAACTTTTAGACATTAATTTCTTCAAATATTTAATTTATGTATTAGTTATCCATAACAAAAATCAAAAATGAATTTGTACAGCACTGGCAGATTAAAATAACATCATTAGGGTTACATAGAGAGGTAGTAGCATAGTTTGAAATAGCAGTGCTGACTAACAGTTTACACCTGATCTGACGCTTTCGTTTTCAAATAATATTGCATTAGTGCGATGATGTTTTCTGATTGGTACTATTCAGGTCATAAAATGATTTCTTCAAAATGTCACATATATTTGTCTCTTTCTTTTTTTTCCCCGGTACTGCATTGACATCATGCATCAGAAGGCGTAAGCTTATTCAGTGTGAGTGGGTGTGTGGGAACTGTTAACATTTGAATTTGATGAATGCATATAGCGCGGAACTGACCTCTCTGTACTATTCTTTCCTGTTTTCCAAAATGTACTATACAGGTCATAAAATGAATAATTCCAAATATCATATATACCTATGTCTCTGTTTTTTGTCAGTGCGGCTTTGACATCAAGGACCATAAGGTGCATACTAATTCAGCTTAAGTGGGAACACTAAATAAAATTGATTTAAAAAAATCAAGTGACAATGAGATACGAAGAAGGCAGATTCACCAGTGTTTGTGTGTCAGCTTTTATCCATCCGGATCAGGGAATTTCCAGTTCAGTTGTCCCAAAACACCACTCACATCTACAGTTATTCCCAATTTCAAATAAAAACTAACAGTGGCAGATCCCTGAGGGGGAGGTAGTATGTATTGTGATTATGACTGAGAGAATAAAAGTGAAAAAAATAAACCACTAACTTTTACAAGTTCTATAAATTTACATGGGCTGTTACAGACGTAAATCAAATGTATGTGTTTATTGTATAATATTAACAATAAGAGCAGCTCACTGCTCAAAACGGTAAATTTGCGAGACAGTCAGGATGGAACTGTAAACTCTTGATTACAATTCAGCAATTGTTGCTCATCCTTGAACCTTTTGTGAAGGTGTTTATTTGATCTTTTGACTTCAGGCTTTACACAGTATATAGTTTATGTCTACATATTGCTATTTATTACTAAAATATGAAAAACGTTTCTGTTTAAATAATGTGTTTACACAGATTATTGTAGAAACTGAATACACGTGAAATGCATGTGTTTCAAATAACGATCTATTATTTCCACTCTAAAACTCCAGTACTTCACTCCCAGATAAACAAGGCATGAGCTGGGAGAACTTTGTGTCTGTTCTGTGGCGGTGGGGGGATGGAATATTTGGCTGCTTGCTGTTTGTCTTGATCAGCACATTTACAAGACAAAAGGTGCTGATGGAAAGGTGCGAAGGGATTTAAGGTGGGTCAGATTTACGAATTTTTTTCATAGGCTTTGGTAATTCTAGTGTTAAATGTCCAAAGTGCAGCATACAGGCAGGCCTTACAGCTACAGAAACTTCAACTCAGATTTCATACTGCTTACTGCCTCTGTGGTGTTGTCATTTTCTCTTCGTGTGCGTGTGTGTGCAGGTGAGCGCGATTGACAGGAATGTCCTCCAGCTGTGGCATCACAAGGCCTGCTTCCTTAGGCTGCTAGCTGGTAGGGTAAAGGATTTACGAATACAGTTGTGTGTCAAAATAAGTACACCCTATTAAATTTTTTTTTTCTGTTAAACATATGTGGACATATCACGAGCTGAGCTTTAGTTAAAGTGTACTATATCTGTAGACAAAATGAGATATAACAAGCATCATGTCACAGTTACATTTCATAGTTCATTCTATATTTTAAATAAACATAAATGCAAATTTTGCTAGTGGAAAATGTACTTTACCCTTCCATTTACCTGCACCTCAAATACCTCATATTAGAATTGAGTGTGTACATGATTAGAGCCTCATTAGTGAAGATCTTTATTGAACCTGGCCTCTTATATAAACCTCATATATTTAGCTTGGTTTGCAGTTGAGTGTTGTTACCATAACGATGTACAGATACACCATCTGCAGCAAGATGTTCTTGCAGGTCTTTGGAGGTGATCTGTGGGTTGTCTGTAACTATTCTCACAATCCTGCTCATATACCACTCCTGTATTTTTCTTGTCCTGCCAGACCTGAGTTGGTTTAACAGCAACTGTGCCTGTGGCCTTCCATTTCCTGATTCCATTCCTTACAGTTGAAATTGACAGTTTAAACCTCTGAGATAGCTTTGTGTAGCCTTCCCCTAAACCGTGATTCTCAACAATCTTTGTTTTCAGATCTTTTGAGAGTTGCTTTGAAGATCCCATGCTGTCTGTCACTCTTCAGAGGAGAGTCAAATGGATGGAAGCACAACTTGCAGTTGACCACCTTAAATACCTTTTACCACTCATGATTGGACACACCTGTCTATGAAGTTTAAGGCTTAATGAGCTAATCCAAGCAATTTCGTGTTGTAAATAATCAGGATTGAGCAGTGACAGGCATTCAAATCAGCAAAATTACAAAGAGACCCACATTTTTGCACAGCCAGTTTTTCACATTTGATTTAATTACATACAACTAAATACTGCTTCACTAAAAATCTTTGTTCGGAAAACACCCCAGTACTCCGATGTTCATAGGAAATGAAAGACATACCACTGTTATCTGTCTGGATGAAAGGAGAGTAAATTATTATGCAGGCTGAGAGGGGTTCCCAAACTTTTTAATATGAATGTAGATGAAGTCATGGTGTCTTAGTATAACTGGCAGACAGTTTCAAACACTTTTTTGTTACAGCGCTCTGAGTCTGCACTTAGTGAAGTGTGCTAAATCATAGTTACTTGAACTGAGTTGAATTCACCTTGATTTAAGTCTTCAGATTGACATAGGCTCAAATATTAGTCGAGTTCCAGAGGAAGAGTTTAGCCCGAAATAAATTGTCACAAAAACAGGAAGCTGAAGTCTTTTTTTTACTCTTCAAATAGAAGCAGATATGACAGGAAACTGAAACCTCTTTGTGGTCTCTTTGGCTATTATAACCAAATACTTTACTTTGAACCTGAAGTTAGCCTTGCCTGAAGAAGCAGCCTGAGTTGCCTCAAAAGCTTGCCTATTGTGTATGCACTTCAATGCAAGGTTCAAAAATAAACAAAACAAGAAAGCCGTAAGGTAAGGCAAATTTTGGATTCCGGACAGGATGGAAGGAGCACCATCTTGTAATGTTGTTTGTTCCAAACTGAAAACCTCATTCTGGCAGTTGCAAACTTTATAGGTGGGGAACTGGAAGGGACAGAGTAAATTGGTAACAAAAAGAGGTAACAAAAGAGGAGAAGGACAGAGCAAGTGCCCCCTGTTGACCTGGGGTGGTAGTATCTACCTCAGATTAGTCCGGAGGGTGATCCACAGATGCACATGTGTGACTCTTTATATATATATATATATATATATATATATATATATATATATATATATATATACTGTATATTGTGGACACAGACAGGCGGACACATCAATGTCACCCACAACACGTTTATTTAACATATTTACAAGTGCCACACACCCTAAAAGTCCCCAAAGTCCTGGCCAACACAAAATGCCTCACTTTCTCTTCAGGCCACCTCCTTGCCTCCTCCAGAGACTTCGTCCTCTTCCACCCAACTCTAGCCATTGTATGAAGGGAGGCGGCCCCTTTTATGGTCCCCCGGATGTGCTCCAGGTGTGTCCCGGCAATCTTCCACCAACACGCCCCAGTGTGGCGGAAGTGCCAGCTGCATCCCCGGAAGCACTCCGGGTGTCCCTGCTCCTCTTCCCCCCAGCACTTCCGGGTGTAGCAGAAGTGCTGAGGTCCAGGGCTCCAAAGGCCTAGGGGTGCCCCCTGGCGGTGACCGCATTAAGCCTTTGAAGAAATTAGGTGGATAGGATTGGCAAGCTTTGTTGAATTAACTAGCCTGTTCTTGTCAAACTTTTTCTAACATTCTACATACTGGTATGACATTTGTTGGAGGATGGAGATCTCAGAACATGATATCACTGTCACATAGGTCCCTTTTCATCAGGACATACAGAATACAGTACAGTATGCCACATGCTAAATAATGGAGGAAAATAATATCATCAAAGACTTCAGCCACCCTGCAAAGACAATTTTGTCATTCCATGATTCTGGCAAATACTACCAGACAAAGTCGTTTGCTTTACAGTTGCTGTTTTCCACCAGGTAAGTCAAGTTGGGGAGCATGCACTGGTACAGTGTGTTGCTGCACCCACTACACGACGAAACAGCTCGGGATCCCGGTTGGCAACCCCCCAGGCAGACGCGCAGTCCAGTCCTACCCTTCGGAAATGACCCTCTATCTGCCGTAACCAGGTGTTACATGGGTGACCTCTTGGCCTGGTCCAGTCACTTGGGTCCCCAGCAATGAGGATCTTATGAGCCGGATCACCCTCGGGAAAATGCGCTACATGGCCGTAGAGCCGTAACTGATGCTCCCTCACAATGCAGGTAATTTACCTCATTTGGGACTCCATGAGCAATACAAAGTCAAACCAACAGTACCCAAAGATTTTCCGGAGAGACACAGTACTAAAGGAGTCCAGTTTTCATCTCAGGTCACTGGATAGCGTCCATGTCTCGCAACCATATAGCAAGACAGGAAGCACCAGGGCTCTAAAGACTTGGACCTTTGTCCCTTTGCATAGATATGGACATATAGGGAGCGCCACACACCCCTTTCCAGTGACCTCATGATCCCCCATGCTCTCCCAATCCGTCTACTGACTTCACAAGAAAAGTCATCAGAGAAATGAATGTCACTGCCAAGGTAGGTAAACCTCTCAACAAGGTCAACACTCTGTGGTGTTATGGGTCCACAGCTTGCTTAGTAAAGGGCATTTTTTAAATAAATAATCACCGCTCTCTCGGCGGCTTAGTAAGAGGGTGTTGGGCCATAGCAAGCCACGGGGCGATCTGCGGTGTGGGCGTTTCTCACCGAGTGCATAGGTGAGGGACTGCCCACATCCGTGATTGTTCCCGTGGCTAATGTGCTGCAGCTGCTATGGCCCCTCACAATATAAAAAGAAGCGCGAGTCGGTTGAAGGGGAGGAGAAAAAAAAAAGAAAAAGAAAGATGGAGGTTGCAGAGAAGAAGGCAGGAAGCAGGAGTGAGAAAGCCAGTTGAGAGAAAGAAGGAGAGCGAGCAAGCGCAGGCTCACTCTGTATATGAGCAGCAGGGAGAGGCGAGCCCAAGTGAGGTGTTTGGCCGGCACCTGAGGGCCGAGGGTAGTGTTCGCTCCTGCTGAGTGATTGTTTGGAGCAGGAGTGACCGAGAGAAGGTTGGCTCACCGCAGCAAAGACAGGCAGCGGGAGTCAGAGATTGGGAAGAGAAGCCCCAGTGTGAGCGTCCTGGTTTCTGTGGAGCCCAAGTCTCAGTCTAGGTGTGCTGAACCTGAGCCAGGAATCGGAAAGCCACCAGATCAGTTGAGTAGGAGAAGGTCAGCTGCAGGTATGGCGACTCTCCTGTTGCAAAGCCCAATGGGAGAAGCAAGGGAGCCGCCAGGTAAAAAGACACCGGACTTTGTGTTTTTACAGGATTGCTTCCACCGTTGTTTTAACCTTTGGTTTTAAAGGATTGTTTTTTCTATTTATAGATTTTACCTCCACATTCTTTTTATGGATTATTTATTGAACTTTATGAAAGCACCGCACTTTATTTTGAACACCTGTTTTGTTTGGATTTCATTTTAATAAAAGCACTTTTTCACTTTTTACCATCCCCTTGCTCAGTTGTTATTGCCTTCACTGACTAGCTCATCGGTGACATTACCAACGGTGTTGGGTTCAAGGGCTCCCAAACAGTAGATGGGAGTGTGGAGCCGAACCTACATCATCACACACTCTCTCCGCAAACAGACACACTGCTGATGGCTGTGCCCAAGAGGTCATTGGAGGCCTGGATCTTGTTTTTTATCCAGGACACTCGCAAGCCCAGCCACTCAGACCCCAGTCTCTTGAACGCCCAATCAGAGCCTCCATTGACTCCGGGAAGATCACAGCATCGTCAGAAAAGTCAAGATTCGTGAATTTTTCTTCACCAACAGATGCCCCACAGCCGATGGACACCAGGACTCTGCCAACACCCAGTCCATACAAGCACTGAACACACCCCTGACGAACCCCAGAATCAATGGGAAAATCGTAGAGGTTCTGCCTCCACTCTGCACAGCACTTACAGTACCAGTGTACAGGCCGGCCATGATATCCAGCAACCTCAAGGGGATCCCGCAAACCCTCAGGATGTCCTACAGGGCAGCTCGATCAACTGAATTGAACGCTTTGCGAAAATTGCCAAAGGCTATAAAGAAACTCTGCCGATATTCGCATTTGCGCTCTGTGAGAACCCTCAGTGCCAGGATGCGGTCAATGGTAGACTTCTTAGGCGTAGAACCAGACTGTTCCAGTTGCTGGTATGTGAGCAAGTGATCACGGATCCTATTGAGGATGACCCTAGCAAGGACCTTACCCGGCACCGAGAGCAGTGTTATCCCCCTGTAGTTGCCACAATCCAGGCAATCACCCTTCCCTTTCCAGATAGGGACAATAAGTCCCGTTTTCCAGTCAGTTGGGATGATGCCCATCTCCCAAATGAAAGCAAAGATTGCTTGCAATGCCAGGAGGACAGCCTTAGCACCAGCCTGGAGAAGTTCACCCCGGACACCACAGATCCCTGCAGCCTTTCACCCCCTCAGCTTGTTCACCACCTGTGCAATCTCAGTGAGATTGGGTGATTCACAGCTAATTGGAGGCTCAGCCTCAAGAACCATGGACCCTGAGATATCCAACGTCCTAGTCAGAGGATCAGCTTTTTTTTCCACCAGTGGCTCAATTTGGTGGAAGTAAAGCAGTACGGGGTGGAGGAGCCACATGATGGAAAGTCAGATTTCTAAAGCCTTCTGGAACATTAAAAAAACTATAGCTTGCTGGCGGAGGTCCAGGCTCCTTCATATTTCCTTCCTTTGTTTTTCAGTTTCCCATCAATGGCATTGATAGTTTTTTTTTTTTTTTTTAATCTTTTGCAAATAGTTTTCTTAATTTGTTTACATTAATAGGGAAAATGCCCACCATGCCACCAGATGTCCTGTACTCTGATGTTAAAATGAATCTTTCAGGTAAGACAGCATGGACTGGGGTGTCGAAAAAGAAAACTGAGACATAGGTGTGGGTGTAAAGACTGAGAATGGTGCAAAGGGACAGAATCCTCAACAGACACTGTCTCGGTATTTCCATCATTTATTTATCTAGGAAGATCAAGTTTAGGGATAAGAGATACTACATTTTCTTTAACTGGCATTTGCTGACAAACATTCCTGATTTCTCAGGTTTCCTCCCCTCTGAAGCTTCTTCCAGTGGGGATCACCTTTACATTCTTTAAAAAATACGAAGGTAACTGACTTTAATATTCGATTAACTCAAAGCTACTTCTTTCATTTGTTAAGACCAGTAGGACAGACGACAATTACCAAGCAGCTTGTTTGTCACTAAACTTCTCATTATAATTAGCTAAGTAAGTCATATGAATCTTTACAAACGGTCCTGGTTTGTATCACTGTGACAATGTGACGAGTTCCAGTGTTTAAACTTGGCAATAAAAGCAAGCTCTACAATTAAAATCAACCCTGTTCCTTTTAAAATGTAACAGGTAGGCCGTTAAAGAAAATTCTTCTTTCCACTGCCACATTTCTCCTCTACATTTTCTTCCTTCGCTCACCACTACTGACTATTTTTTCTTTCTCTCTATTTTCTTTGACAGAATGAACACATTTGTCACCTACTCTGATATGGTGACCTCACTATGAAGATATCAGTCTATCCGAAATTATCCAAATCATCTCAGTGTTGAAGCCTTGTTTTCTCTTTTTCTTTTCTTATCATATAGAGTTGCTGATTATACAGTTAGGATTCATATTCACTATAATATTCTCCTCCACATTTGCAAATCATCTTTATTTCTGACCAAATAAAACTAAACATATATAGAGGCCAAAACAGCTAAAACTAAGCAAATAAATAACAGAAAACACTGCCTGCTTCTTGCATAATAGAAATTTTTGAAAATATCTGAACCCTGGATAACCACAAATCCACATCCAGGTATTTAAAGAGGTTGCAGCATCTTTGGAAGTTCCATCTTTTGTTTCTGTATGTATAGTGCCTCTGTTTACTTCTTTCTGATTATGTACTACAAGGGTTGTAGTTAGGAGTTGATGGGCTTTCCTCTTCACTGGGAGTAACCAACAAGATAGATCTCCTTCCCTTTTGGTACCTCCTTTAAGTTTGGGTACTGTACAATATATATTTACTGTATTTATGGTGATTACATACAGCTGTATTCCCAACAGGACTGCCTTATACAGCCCTGAAGATGGACATACAGTGGCTGAAAGGTATCAGCCAGGCTTCAGTGTGAATTATGGTTTCTACATCATCTTTATGCAACACACAGTGACTAAAAAACCTTGGAATATCTATTTTTTAAATTAATTTTACTGCTATGAGATTGCATGATTGCAGTTTTTTATAAGAAATCTATAATGTTTGTGAAGATGTTTTCTTTTGTTCCCTATTCCTTTGTTACTGTTTTGTTTATTGTTTATATATGGGATAATAACACAAATACAACAGTAAATAGTGGTGCAGTGGTAGCGCTGCTGCCTCGCAGTTATGCGATCCGGGTTCGCTTCCCGGGTCCTCCCTGTTTGGAGTTTGCACGTTCTCCCCGTGTCTGCATAGGTTTCCTCCGGGTGCTCTGGCTTCCACCCACAGTCCAAAGACATGCAGGTTAGGCGCATTGCCGATCCTAAATTGTCCTTGGTGTGTGGGTGTCCGTGGTGGGTGTGTGTGTGTGCCCTGTGGTGGGCTGGCACCCTGTGCAGAGTTTGTTCATGCCTTGTGCCCTGCGTTGGCTGGGATTGGCTCCAGTAGACCCCTGTAGTTAGGATATAGCGGGTTGGATAATGGATGGATGGGCAACAGTAAATTGCACTGATATTTCTATAGAACCTCATTTTACTTTGAAATTCATCCTCAAAATGCAAGGTGGCCTAGGCTAGTTTTAATGTTTTAATTAAATTTGTTTTTTAATTTTAATGCATTTAGTACAGACAGTATAACTGTCCTGGGTTCATTCCTATCCCTGTGTAGTCTGTTTTGACCTCTTCTGTCCATGCAGGATTATTAGGATAGCCAACAATTTGCTACCAGTAACTCTAAGTTGTCCCAGCATTTGTGTGTGTGCGGCCAAACCCTCTGATACAATTACATTCTGTCTATGACAGTCTACTGGCTTGAAACCAGTACTGCTCATGAAGATGCCAGAGCCAAAAAATCACATCATGGAATGAAAATTTTAGGATATGGATAGCTGAGCCCTCACTTTAGTGTGGTTTTGTACCATCTCTTTTAGGAAGCACATTGGTTAATGTTGGTTCCTCACAGACCCAGAAACCTACATTTGGTTTCTGGCCCATTGTCTGCATAATTTTTTCAATTGGATGTCTGATGTCCCAAAATGTGTAGGATACTTTAACTGGTAACTCTAAACTGGCACTGCATAAATGCATGTGGGTGTAAGAGTGCCCAGTGATGGACTAGTGTTCATTCCAGAGGTGAATTCTGTGTTTCACCATTTTTAGCTGTTGTAGACTCCAGCTCCCTGTGACCCTGTGATAGACAATGAGAGTGTATAAAAATAAGTGTAACATTGTGAATTCTATATTTTATTTTTTTTATGGAACTTCTTTGTAACCTTGATTCACTTGAAAAGTAATTATAGAAAAAAATAATTATAATAATTTCAACCATTGTTGCACATTTATACTTGAAAGAGCCTTGCCTGAAGAAGGAGAACGAGCTGCCTCAAAAGCTTGCATATTATAATATTTTTAGTTAGTAAATAAGAGGTGTCATTTGCTTGACTTCACACTACCTGAAGTTTCCGTTAACAGAATGAGTGTGTAACAACAAGCTGGTGTTATTTTGTGCTCTTCAGAAAGAACCTAACATGACAGAAGTGTGACACCTCTCTGTGATCTCTTTCACACCTTGACTAGTAGAGTTTGTGTTCTACAAAGAGGATGAAGCAGAATGTGAGAAAAAGAGGAGAGAAAATTTGCATTTGTATAGTGACTTCATTTCAATTCACTTTATTTTCATAGCACACTTCATGTATTACTTATATTTGCAACTGAAATGCATTAATAGTTGATTAATAAACCATACCATCTAAATAAATAGAAGCAAGTCGCATAGTGGTGAACCTCACTGCCTGAAGCAGACAGTGAAATATCTGCTGAACGGGGTCCAGTTATCAACTGTTTCATTGAAAAATTGAATTGCTCTTCATTTCCCACTGGCCAAGAAGAAAGGCTCCAGGGCTTTTATTGAGGCCTTGTGTGGTTCCTACATTTAAGGCGTGAGTTTTAACCTATTGTCTATCTCAGATCACATACAACATGCTTTACATTACCTGAAAAAAACTGTTCTGTAATGCTGAAAGTAATGAATAATGGGGTGAATGGACTACTAAAGACTTTTTTTTTGTTTTGTTTGGTTTGGTTTTCTGTCCATCCTGGCCAAACAGACTCATATTTAGAGTCTTAAAGAAAACATTTCTATTCAAGGACTCTGCTTTCCTTAATTATATATATATCTTATGTCCATCCATTATCCAACCTGCTATATCCTAACTACAGGGTCACAGGAGCCAATCCCAGCCAACACAGGGCAGGAAACAAACCACAGGCAAGGCGCCAGCCCACCACAGGGCACACACACACACACCAAGCACACACTAGTGATTGCCAAAGCACTTAACCTGAATGTCTTTGGACTGTGGGAGGAAACCCACGCAGACACGGGGAGAACGTGCAAACTGCACGCAGGGAGGGCCTGGGAAGCGAACCCAGGCCTCCTTACTGTGAGGCAGCAGCGCTACCCACTGCACCATCGTGCCATCCTTATATCTTATTTGTGATTTATTATTTTTGTATACTATTTATTCATTGTTATTTTTCTCTCTTCTTTTCTTGTAACTAATTCCTTTTAAAGCATCCTTTGTATGTAAATGTGCTGTAGAAATAAATGTTTCTATTTGGAGACACTGCAGAGTTTATTTATGGTAGCAAGTTATCAACTAATGGTGACATATTCAATGTGGTTTTCTACATGAGAGCAGAGGTAATTTCCTGGCATTGAAATGCCAAAATTCTTTTATTTTATGTCTGTAGTCATTTCATTTCTGCTGAAGGACAAGAGCGGCATGCAGACCTGTGACCTTTACCTTCTGATTTGTAAGTACAATTATTGGTTTTCAAAACAAAAAAAAGATTGATTTACCAGTGTTACTTGTATTAACTGAGTTTATATTTCTTTGATTTGCATTTGTCTTTATCTGTCTCTTCTATAGTCAGCTGCTCAGCTGGTGAGAAACACATCACACAGAACTTAATGCAGACATGAAAATCCATCGGAACAGATGAGCTGAACTCCATCACAAACAGTCAGTCCAGTCAGTCATTATCCAGCCTGCTATATCCTAACTACAGGGTCACAGGGTCTGCTGGAGCCAATCCCAGCCAACACAGGGCGCAAGGCAGGAACAAATCCCGGGCAGGGCACCAACCCACTGCAGGACACAGACACACACACCCACACACCAAGCACACACTAGGGACAATTTAGGATCGCCAATGCACCTAACCTGCATGGCTTTGAACTGTGGGAGAAAGCCGGAGCACCCAGAGGAAACCCACGCTCCATCACAAATGTCTCTCATAATTTAGTGGATCAATAGTCCATACTTCTGAACCATGTACATTTTTCCACCCATTAATATGATGCAGTAGAGCAGCGCAAAGTCACAAATGGAATAATAGAATTGGCTTTTTCTGTATCATGGAGGAGTATCATGGATTATACTCCGAGTCAATGCCATGGTCTACTTCAGTGTAATAACAGAATCCTCATTGGGCAGTTTCCTGCTAAATATGCTGAGAAAGATGGAGAACTTTTTAAATGCCAAAGCTGTTCTATTTACTGCAAATTATAGATAATTATGTAAATCAATTAATGAGGTGTTTGGAGGATTAGGAATTAAAAATACATAAGTAGATCAGTGTATTTCTGGTGCACAGTAGACATCTTGACTATATCTGAACCTCTCATGGTTTCTCATTTTGTTTCTATTAAATTGTGGTCCTAGTTTTATTCTTATATTAACCCACTTCACATATGACGGGGCTAAAAACCCACCACTATTAATATATGGGGCATGATGCAAATCTCTGCATGTTTTTCTACATTTTCTTCAAAGTATGTTTCAAATTCTTTAATCTCTGCATATTTTTTTCTTTTTCTTCAAAATCCATTTCAAATTCTTTTTTTTAGGTGCGACTGTGGCATTGTCCTCAGGCCAGTGGGCAGGTGAGTGTGAGAGGTTTCTAGTTTGTAGTGGCATTGACCCCCTCCATTTGGGTGTTCCTTCTTCTTCTTCTTTCGGCTGCTTCTGTTAGGGGTCGCCACAGCAGATCATCTTCTTCCATATCTTTCTGTCCTCTGTATCTTGTTCTGTTAAACCCATCCTTCTTCTTCTTCTTCTTCTTCTTCTTCTTCTTCTTCTTCAGCCAACAGTAGCCCAATTTCCACCAGCACCCTGTTGGCTAACAGTACTGGTGGTGGTTGTTGTTAACCCAGGGCTTGACCGATCCGATATGGAAATTTGTATTGTTGTCCGCATATTGTTTTGGCAAAATTTTACACCGGATGCCCTTCCTGACGTAACCCTCCCCATTTATCCAGGCTTGAGACCGGCACGAAGAAACACACTGGTTTGTGCATCCCCTGTGGCTGGGTTCTCCATTTGGTCAGGTGTTCCACTCATCAGTTTTCAAGTTAGTGGCTTTGTTCTTTTCTTACATTTTAATCGGTTCTTCAGATGTGATTGGAATATTTACAGAGGTCGCCCTGTAGCCGCTCTCACACACAGAACTGCAGACACTTCCTCTAACCATATTAGCAACTTTGTGAGATTTGCTGGCTTAAACATATGTAGACAAGTTGATAATTTCCTAGTGTTAACAACTTAAATTGCGATGTATGAAAACAGAGATAATGAAAATTTTACAGCAGCTCTGGCACTACTAATGTCATTTATTTTTTAAATCATTGTTAAACTTGTTTATCTCATACTCATTACCATTTGTATTTAAATTTTAATGGAAATCATATTTTCTTAAGCCTTCCGTAAGAAAGGAATTGATGAATGAAACCTAAAATCTTTACAACGGTTGACAAACACGGAATGTAACTTGAACACAACACATCCTCCAAATACGAACCTGATGGAAAGAAATAATGATAATCAAATCCTTGATGACAGCAACACTCATAACATTCACAAAACAATTACATTGACAATCATGTTACGTTATTTTTAAAATGTTCCCTTTTCTTTTTCATAACTTATTTAACACACTACTTCTCCGCTGCGAAGCGCGGGTATTTTGCTATATATATATACCCTGATCTACATACTGTCAAATAAACTAACCACATGCTTTGGCGCAACGTGAGAGGCTTTGCCTCTAGCGCTGACGTCTGAGGTTCGATTCCCGAGAGGGGGTGTAGTGAGTGTGTACGCCTGATGAGCCCAGAATTAGGGCGAAGCACGTGCCGCGTACTGTTTGCATTATTTGACAGTGAAACTATTTCAATATATATATATATATACTAGCAGAATACCCGCGCTTCACAGCGGAGAAGTAGTGTGTTAAAGAAGTTATGAAAAAGAAAAGGAAATATTTTAAAAATAACGTAACATGATTGTTAATGTAATTGTTTTGTCATTGATATGAGTGTTGTTGTCATATCTCTCTCTCTCTATATA
>JANRMT010062797.1:594047-617431 GCA_026402145.1 Polypterus bichir lapradei | reverse complement strand
TAACTTGAACACAACACATCGTACAAATACGACCCTGATTGAAACAAATAATGATAATCGAATCCTTGATCACAGCAACACTCAATAACACTCACAAAAAATTACTGTATATTGACAATCATGTTACGTTATTTTTAAAATGTTCCCTTTTCTTTTTCATAGCTTCTTTAACACACTACTTCTCCGTTGCGAAGCGCGGGTATTTTGCTAGTAAATAATAAAGTAATGCATTGCTCTACACCCATCTCCATTCTTCCAATTTCCTCTTCAGTATAAGGCTATAGCATGAACTCTAGCAGTGTTAGTTTTCTCTGTTGTTCAAGGTTTTCTTAGTGTTATTCAATGTTTTTACATTTATTTTACTATTACGCTGTGCATTCAATGGTATAATTAACTATATTTGTGCTTAAAATCTTAAAAAATATATATTTACATGCAGTTCATATGGTCTGGAATGGATTAATTGTATTTACATATAATCCTATGGGGGAAATTACTTCGGTTCCACTGTATTACTGTCCGACAAAATTACAGGCATTTTACGGAAATACAAACCAGTATTACTGAGAGAGAAAATTAAAGGCACACAATACAATGGCCACATACAAGGTCCCTTGCCATTTAATATACTGTAGACTGTTCATACAAATGTTTATGCACTACTGTTCTAGCGCCCGTTATTGTAACGGGCTTAATGTCTAGTTTTTTTATAAAAATCTACCATTTTCTTTTGCAGACATAGCATTTCTTCCCATGACCTTGCTTTTGATGAAATGGGTCTGACCATATTGAAATATGATATTATTAGGACCTAGATGACATAGCCAAGTTATTTCTAAAGGTTATATAGAAATAAAAATCACTGTGAAAAACTGGTATTGCATACAAGAGTTTGCTTTATTTACTTGAACCTACTAAACTGGAAGTGAGGGCCTACCTCACCAACATGTTTCCAATGAGCCTACAGTAAATGCCATAGTGCTAGAACTGAAACATTGCCAAGTACAAAACTTGTGTTCAGTATAATATGAAAATAATTAATGTCATAAGCAGGAACACAAGGCTATACCAGGAAAGGAATCATCTAGCAAGCAATGGATTTTAAGCAGAAAAGAGAGAGAGAAAAGCAGCAGAGAGCGTCAATCCAAAAAAATGTAGTTGAAATACTAAAGGAAAAAGTCAGGAGTGGGGAAGTTTTTTTTTTCAATTATTTTGCAGCCTTATTATTTTGGAAATTAATGCATAAAATAATTACGAAGCTGTGCTATTAAGGAGAATCTTGGAACACATCCTTAAAGCAGTCTGCTTTTTAGACAAATTGCCCAAAAAGCTCATGCATTGTTCTTTTAAGAAGTTGATCCTGCTTTGAGTTACTTTTTATGTCTGAGACACATAATACGGTATATAGTAGGATCAGAGCTAGCCAATCTGCTAGGTGACCTAGGTGATTCCTGGAGCACCAACACTTGAGGGGCACCGTTTATGAAAGTTAAGTGATGCAATATGGACAGTGAGGGGCACCATTTTGGTAAATTAAGGGGCAAATGCTACAGGGGTCGACGGGGACAAACAACACTGAAAGCATGCTATGGACACTGAGAGGAGTTGTCCTTAAGGTCTAATAATACTGAAAGGGGGCTAAGGACACCAAGGAGTACTATTTTTTAACTCAAGTAGCGCATGCTCTGCACCTTTATGCCACACTATGAACAAAGAGGGTGCACAATTTTGGTAACTCACCGGGCATGGTTCCTTATGTCTTATTTACTTACTAAAGTAAACATGCTTTTGAGTACACTCATAATAAATGATTGTCCTTTTATACTGATGAAGTTGTCACGCTGTTTGCACATGGGGCTTTCTGCGGCTCCTCGAATGTGCCCGTTGTCTTTTGTAGTACCTGAAGCTTACTTCTCCGACTCCACACTGACTGACATGCTTAGTATGTTGAGGTGTGCTCGTAAGTGCTAGGTGTTATAATGAGCAGCACACACAAATAGTGAAATGCTGTGAGGCCTTTAAAAGACTCATAAAACAGGCCTTATCAGCCCAGCTCAAAACTCCACTGTCCACACTGGCCCATAAAGGGAATTTGGTTTCTTAAGTTCCAAATTTATCTTAAAATGTCCTAAAATATACAAAATACAGACAAGGGAGAGGATATGTGAAAACCCCAACTTGAGGGGTATAACGTTTGATGGTATGGATGAAGTCATGATGTTCTAGTTTAGCAAGCAGGCAGTTTCAAACACTTTTTTTTCATTTTCCCTTGCATAAAAATAACTAAAAGACAAAAAAAATAACATAAGCCAGGGAGCACACCCTGGTTGAAACCTCACAATAGCTAGCAATCACACAGCCCCTGTGCCATTTTTATAAATTATTAACAATGCACAACAGAACACAGCATGATGCTTAT
Organism: Polypterus bichir lapradei; assembly: GCA_026402145.1. Lineage (NCBI taxonomy): Eukaryota > Metazoa > Chordata > Cladistia > Polypteriformes > Polypteridae > Polypterus > Polypterus bichir. The sequence continues at coordinate 615,012 of JANRMT010062797.1, read as the reverse complement.
CTCAGCCAAGGATTAACAGTATTTCTTATAGCTCTAGAGGTAGATGGATTGAACTTTATTTGTAAATTTATTCCAGAAGTGTATCATTTTGTTATTTTGGAAGTGCACTGAATTTTAAATGATATTACATACAGTAGGTTCAATTCTAAGTCAAATCATGGTTTCTATGTGGTTTACACATTCGCTTAGTATATTCCCATTTATCTTCCCTTACTAAACTGGTTCAGTGAGAGTGGGGATTTTCTGATTTTTTTCTCTCTTTTCTTAACTTTAATCTTTATTTGAATTAATAATAAACTATCAGACTTGATTGACTTGATTCACAGGCTAAGGTTTCTGTTCACCATGACTAGAGGGCTCAGCTCCTAAAGCCAGGCATAGGCAATTTTATAAAGTCAGTCAGTCAGTCATTGTCCAACCCGCTATATACTAACACAGGGTCACTCGGGTCTGCTGGAGCCAATCCCAGCCAGCACAGGGTGCAAGGCAGGAAACAAATCCCGGGCAGGGTTCCAGCCCACCACAGGGCACACACGCACCAAGCACACACTAGGGACAATTTAGGATCACCAATGCACCTAACCTGCATGTGTTTGGACTGTGGGAAGAAACCCACGCAGACACTGAAGCGGGAGCTACCACTCTATAACACACAAACACAGCAAGCAAGAAGTCATTAGTCATTCCACTTCGGCTCCCTCCTTCAGACCAGACAATTATAATCCTCCTCCTCAGGTTGGTCCCGTGGCTGCGGATCGTGATTGGGATTGGATCATTCTGGAGGAGTGGGGACAAAATGGAGGAGAAAATGGACCAGGTCAATGGCCGAATTAAAATACCCCTCATATCGGCAATCGGTCCCTGGCCGATGGACGCTCTGTGTGGAGAGCTTTGAGAGAACTCGTTGTTGCAGCAATGAGTTTTCTATGGCCGACAGACGTTCTGCTGTGTGATGGGGCCGTGAAGGTGTTGTTGAAGCAGTTTGTGTAGCGCGGTGGGGCTGCGTGCACATCACAATAGATTTCAGCAACAACCAGTTACGGCCCTGTTTGACATCGAAAGTAGAGTTGTCTTCTCACAGACTACTTGTCAGCAGTTTTTATTTTTTTTTAGATATTTTTGTTCATCTCTCCATTATTAAAACAATGTAATCTACTCTGAATAATCCATCCATCCATCCATTATCCAACCCGCTATATCCTACCTACAGGGTCACGGGGGTTTGATGGAGCCAATCCCAGCCAACACAGGGTGCAAGACAGGAACAAAACTTTGAATAATCTTTCAAAATAATGTATACTGCACACTTGCTGTCCACATTTCCAGTTTCATAACTCTTGTTTCCTGATGTTGGCACTAAACATGGCAAAGACATACATCAATAAAATACAGTATAAAACAGTAGGCTATTTTTGACTGGCCAGTCTAAATTTGCCCAGAGTTGAGTGAGTTTGGTTGTACGTGTCTATGTGTTCTTCAATAAGCTGGCAACCCCACAGTTGTTTCCTCTTTTGTGTGCTCAGTTCTGCCAGATAAGTAAAAAATGCAGAGCCCTGTGAAAATCAGACTCGCTCTTACTTTGGCTTATTTCAATAGGCTTTTGTTTTTTTTTTCATTATATCTTTATAGATTCTTGCTTTAGAATTGGACTAAATGGGTACCTAAGATACCACACTGCAGATAAACTCTGGCTAGAACTGCATATAATTTGTTTGTGCCTGGTTTGGTTCATCATTAATCTATACCATGTGTAGGTACAGTTCTAAAAAATTATGTATACCTCATAACGTAGCAAATTTAATTTCTAATGTAAGTTAGATATTGTTAAAGTGTTATTGATTAACTCATTTTAAAGTCACAGTCTTGATCTACTGTACTAATTACAATCATAATTTTAAACACTTCAGTCATGTAAAGGCTCAGCTGTTTAACCTTCCTCAAAACTCCTCCCTTATAGTCCTGGAATCAGCCTAGTCACTCTTCTCTTGACGTTTTCTAGCATTTCTGTCTTTTTTGAAGCCTGGAGACCAAAACTGCACATAGTACTCCAGATGAGGTATCATCAGTGCATTATAAAGCTTTAGCATGACCTCCTTGGACTTGTCCTGTACACATCAGGGTGCTGTATAACCTTAACATTCTGTTAGCCTTTTAAATAGCTTCCGAACACTTTCTGCCAGTTGATAGTGACAAGTGCACTACAACTCCTAAATCCTTCTTATAATCCTTCTTTCAAGTTCCAGACCTACCATTGGGTATTGAAACGTAACATTTTACTTCCTATTTGTAATATTGTACATTTATTTACATTAAATTTCATCTGCCACAAATTTGCCCAAACCTGTATGCTGTTCAAGTCCCTCTATAATGATTCATTGAATACTAACAATAATAATAATAATAATACATTTTATTTAATAGGCGCCTTTCTTAGCACTCAAGTTCACCTTACAATAAAATTAAACAACATTAGTAAAATGAAAACAAGAGAATGATAAATCACAAAGCAATAATTAGCAAACAAACAAAGATAACAGGCAGTAAAAGTGCAAAATTCACAATTGGTATGCCAGTTTGAAAAGATAAGTTTTGAGGGCAGTTTTAAAATGTGTTATTGAATCGAGTTGACATATATGAGAGGGAAGAGAATTCCCGAGTTGAGGAGTATAATGAGAGACGCTCGAGCTCCCATAGCACAGATTGATGTGTGGTACAGAAAGACGAGATGCTGATGAGGATCTGAGTGAGTGAGACAAGTGTCAGCCTACAGGAGATTAGCGAGGTAGGGGGGAGCTTTAAATATTAAGAGCGGTATTTAGTATTGTATTCAGTAGTGAACAGGGAGCCAGTGACGTTTAGAGAGATTCAGTGTGATATGTTCAGTGGATTTAAAACAGCAGGTTATTATCCTGGCAGCAGAATTTTGAAGTTGTAAGAGATGGATAAGTTTTTGTGGGATGCCAGATAGAACAGCATTACACTAATCTCTACGTGAGGTGACTTGGGCATTAACCAGTACTGTGCTGTGTAAGAACAGGATGAAGTCTAGAAATGTTCCGGAGATGGAAGAAGGCAGTCCAAGAAATGTTACTTATATGGGAAGAAAAAGAGAGAGCACTGTCAAGAATGCAGCCCAGACTCTTAACTTGGAAGAGATGTTTGTGTTAATATTGTTAATTAAAATAGAAGAAAGGTTAACCTTAGCAAGTGTAGATTTAGAGCCAATGAGGAGCACCTCACTTTTATTGCTGTTTAGTTGGAGAAAATTGTTAGTCATCCATGTCTTTGTCTTGGAGACGTGCCATAAGAGTATCTGGAGGGAAAACAGAAGTGGATTTAGTGGATAGATATAGCTGTGTGTCATCAGCGTAACAATGAATAATACCATGGTGGCGGAAGATATTACTATTGGGAAGATATGAATGAGAAAAAGAAGCGGCCCCAAAACAGAACCCTGAGGGACTCCCTGAGTAACGACTACGTTCTCAGATTTAAAGCCCTTTATTTGAGCAAATTGCTTCCTATCAGTGAGGTAGGAAGAAAACCACTGGTGGACAAGGCCACAGACTCCAAAACTAGCTAGACGTTTCAAAAGTATCTGACGAGATATGGTTTCAAATGCAGAACTGAGGTCAAGAAGCACAAGAATTGTGCTTCTTGAATTGATAAAAGTCCCATGTCAGCTGCCCGGAGAAGATCATTTGTGATTTTGACCAGGGCAGTTTCTGTGCCGTGTTTAGGGCGAAACCCAGATTGAAAAAAACTGTTCAAAAAGGTTATTTTTTGAAAGATGGGACTGGAGTTGGGAGGCAACTATCTTTTCGAGAACTTTAGATATGAAAGGAACATTTGAGATAGGCCGATAATTGTTAAGGATATTTGGGTCTAAACCAGGTGTCTTCAGAACTGGAGTAATTGGGGCTGTTTTTAGTGTGAGGGGGACCGTGCCTGTAGTAAGGGTAGAGTTAACTATAGTAGTTATCATGGGGGAAAATGTGTGACAGACAGGACTTAAAGCTTGTAGATATTGGATCTAACTGACATGTGGAAGAATTAGATTTTGTTATAAGCTCTGAGATATTATTTTCAGCTGGTAAACTGAAATCTGAGAATAGGGTGGTTGGTAGGGGGACATGGGTGATAGTGGAGAGTATGTCATTTTCAGCAGAAATAGAGGAAGCAAGTTTCTGGTGGATTTTTTCAATTTTTGAGTTAAAGAAATCCAAAAAAGTGCAGCTGCATTTAACAGAGAGGTGACGGTAAGCAATATTTTCTGGTGGTGTAATTAGCCTTTTCATTGTAGAAAAAAGAGCTCTAGTATTTTTCCTCCTGTATTGATAATATTAGAATAATATACAGTTTTGGCATCAGAGAGAGCATTTTTGTATTTTAACATATGATTTGAGTACATTTCCTTGTGTACAACAAGACCCATCTTTTTAGCTAGGTATTCCAATGGTCGGCCCATGGCTTTGAGCTGACGGAGTTCAGGAGTAAACCAGGGAGCAGTGCAAATAAATGAAACAGTCCATGTTTTTAAGGGAGCTAGTGTATCAAAGGCAGAGGACAGAGCAGCATTGTAATGGTCTACTAATTCTGATGGTGTGGTAGCAGAAGGAGAAACAGGCTGGGATTGCAATAAATGTATAAGGCTCTCTGGATTTACATGAATGACACTACGAAATGAAATTACACGCTGAACCTTTGATTTACTGAGAGGTAAACTAACATCGAATGTGATCATTTTGTGATCTGAGATAGGTAATTCAGTAGGAATGAGATTGTGAGGTGTGATACCAGAGCAGCAAACTAAGTCTAAAATATGAGTCGAAAAGTTGACATATCTATATATATAATTCACTAAGCAGCCGACCATGGCACGCAAGACAGAGACCATGTGATACGCACGACAGAGCCCCGCCCGCCAACTCACAGAGCCCCGCCCGCCAAGTCTAACCCTCCTCCCACGTCCACCCTCGCTCTCGAGGCATGCACACTGCCTGCTCATGTGCCCGCACGCAACACCTCACCAAACACAGCCTCAGTCGCTTTCGTCTCTGCTACAGTCCACATGCACCTCTGAGCCACGTTGACTTTTCATTGTTCTTTTCGGTTCCGGCTGCTTTTCTATATACTAATTTGACCATGGCACGCAAGACAGAGACCATGGGATAGGGATACGCATGAGCCCTGCCCGCCAACTATAACCCTCCTCCCGCGTCATGAGATATGCACGACAGAGCCCCGTCCGCCAAGTCTAACCCTCCTCCCGCTTCCACCCTCGAAAACTGTTTTACATGCTGCATACTGCGATTCCCATCCGCGTCAAACATGCTTCTTCTTAGATGGTCCTGCAGGAACCGGGAAAACCTTTGTCTACAAAATCCTGATTCATACCATACTAAGAGCATAGTGTTTTTGTTGGCTTGCCTGCCTGCCCGACTGTTACCAGCATTCACCGCAAATTTACTGGAGTGTAAAACTATCGCAGCTGCTACCTCACAAACTGTCCTTATTCCCCGGATTTCCCTGACCCCATCAGATTCAAATTTGCCTTTTATTTTTACACACAATTTCTTGACGCCATCAGATTCAAATTTACCTTTTACTTTTATACACAGACAGTTTCCTGTTAGATTAGCCTTTGCAATGACAATTAATAAGGCACAGGGCCAAACTTTCAAAAAGATATGTCTGTATCTGCCAAAACCAGTTTTCAGTCACGGACAATTGTATGTTGCTCTTTCCAGAGTTCCATCTTTTCATTCACTCACAGTCGTATCCTCAAACCCACCCCATTTGGACAACTGTGTCTTTCAGGAAGTGTTCACCCATCAATAAATAATTATGCGGCATAGTGGCTAGTTGAATTAAATTAAAACAGTCAAAGAGTTCATTAAAATCATTTGTCAGTGCATCAGCTGGCACGTCAAATTGTATGTTAAAATCACCCATGAGGATGACAATAGTAGACATTCCACACAAAGTTGTTAAAACAGTAAAAAGTTCTGCAATAAAAACACTTGATAGTTTAGGAGGTCTATATAAAACAGCAGTTATAATAGGTGAAGGTCCGCAGAGTTTGCCAGCTAACAGTTCAAAGGATGGATATGCTGGAAGAGATATCGTTGATAATTTTAAGTTTTTATGGTGTATTATTGTGAGACCACCTCCCCTCCCCGAAGAACGGGATTTAGAGATGCAGACAAACTCTGGAGGGAGCACTTGATTTAGATGAAAATTATCACCCAGTTGCTGCCAAGTCTCCGTAAGACATAAACAGTCCATATTAGTGTCTATCATAACATCACCAATCAGCAGTAATGTGCTAAACAAAGGATATTAAAAGCTTTTCATGTGTGAATATCACCAAGTTCACTAGTAAAGAGTAAAGGTTTTGTGGTAACTTTAATATTTGTTATAAATTTTATTTAATAATTCCAGTTGTTGAAATTGGAATTATTGCACTCAAAGCCCACTGACCTGTGAGCGCAGACATTTACAGCAACCAATTACTTTTGCGTCAGACACTAACCATCCAAAGTTATGCTTTTCTTTAGTTTAAGCATGTCATTTTCATGGCTGTTATACTTTGAGGTTCAGTTCCTCATCATCATTTTCAACTCTTTATCTTTTCAGAACTGTTTACTAAGCCAACCCTTACAGCCCACCCGAGTGCCTTAATATGGGACGGGGATTCTTTGACTTTGAGGTGTCAGTCTGAAAGCAGAAAGCAAGAGACACGACTGACTTATACATTCTACAGAGAGGAGAGGACAGTGAGGCAAGAATCTTCAGAGAACAATTACAATCTTCCACATGCATATCGAAAGGATTCTGGGAGTTACTGGTGTGAATTGGGGGTAAAAGGGAAGAGAAATGAGAAGAAAAGAAGTGACCGTGTCCAGGTAACCGTGAGAGGTGAGTGCAGATGTCTTCTCCACTGAGCTCTCTTTCTTTCTCTCTGTGCTGTTTTATTCTGTCTCTAATGATTCCGTACAGTGAGAAAAAAATTTTGAACTCCTCAGAATATTGAAAAACCTCTGCATGAATTGCTACTAATCTGTTATGTGGCTTTTATCTTAGTCAGGATCATAGATTAAGAGCACATATTAAATTGGATAGCCAGCTTAAGTGATACCTTAGAAGTAAATACTTAAGGTGAGTCAAAGTGTGTGAGAAGTCATAGGAGATTACAAAAAGACAGTAGAAATCTCTAAGAGTTATACGATCTAATGGATGATTCCAGTGTGGGCAGGTAGAACCCCATGGCCAGAAGCGCAGAGTAGATTTCAGGACTACTGAGAGTGCCTGTAAATTTGATTAGGAATAAAGCCTAAGAAACAACATAAAGGTTTGGGGTTTCTGGCCCCGTATATTGCAGTCAAATCCACAATGCAATAACTCAAAAAATCTGGTCAAAATATAAACAAAACAGTTCATATGCGCGACGCCGAAGATGGCGTCGGCGACCATTTTATGTAGGAGGAGCCGGAAGTGGAGGAATGCTGGGAAGGAACAGTGAGGGAAGATGGGATTGATGACGTCAGGAACAATGGCGGAGGAAGGGCGGAAGTAACGTGTTGAGGGAAAATGAGGCTTATGGTGGCGGAGCGTCTTTTTTTCTGCAAGAAAGCAAAGGAGAAAGGTTAGTACCCCGCCACTCCCTGCCGGCGAACGTCTTCCAAAGCGTGTTAAGGTCCGTCCGCGGTCTCCTATTCGCGCGTGCGTGACTATATATATTGTCAGGGATGCCAGGGGCAATGACCTGGCCGGGACGCCGTGAGGGACCAGATGTGGGTCTGCGCCCACCCTGGATCACGTGGGGGCCGCCTTCCTAGTTACTCTGGGGGCCATGGGTTGAGGGCATGGAAGCCCCACCCTGTAGGGGCCCGTGGTCACCGCCAGGAGGCGCCCCAATGCCTTGGGGACCTGTTACCTCAGCACTTCCGCCACACCAGGAAGTGCTGGGGGGAAGAATTAAGAGGACACCCGGGGAGCTGCCGGGAGAGCAGCTGACACTTCCGCCACACATAGGCGTGGCCAACGGGGGTGTGTCAGAAGCACCTGGAGCTCATCCGGGGAGTGTATAAAAGGGGCCGTCTCCCTTCATTCGAGGCTGGAGTCGGGTGGAAGCAGGACGAGGCCCGAAGAAGAGGCATTTGTGGCCAGGACTGTGTGTTTGGGGTATTGTGCACGAACAGGGTCTGAGTGACCATCTATAATTGTTGTAAATAGTTGTAAATAAACGTGTGTTGGTTGAAAAACAACATGTCCGCCTGTCTGTGTCCGGGTCGGCTCCACAATATATATATGCCTTTCCCATGCTCAAGGCACTTACAGAATATAAGAACGAACGGCAGGATGTACAGTATATAGCATTGTACAAACCAGATAAATAAATAAAGAAGATTAAGACAGTGAATTCAGAGAAAAAGCCTAACAGACAACATAATTGATGGTCTCGCACACACACAGACACAGGTTACATGAGCATGTTGACAGAGAGGTAAACTGAGAGAAGGGTAATAAAGTCAGGTAGAGCTAAAAGCCTTTCCTGAACAGATGAGTTTTGAGTTGTTTTTTTAAAAGAATTCATGGAGTCAGCTGACCGGATTAATTTCGGTAGGCCATTCCAGAGTCTGGGCACTATACAGCTGAAGGCCCTGTCACCCATGGAGTGTAGATTAGTGTGGGGCACACTGACAGGACAGTTATGGTGCCAAAGATTAGGACAGAGGAGGTTACTGGTGGATTGTGTAGTGTGTGAGGTGTGATGGGAGATTCACTTCAAGACACAGAGACAAAGCTGCATAATCAAAACTAGGGACATCAAGGCTTGAGTTGCAGTTTGTTTAATTTTGTACTCTCTTTACAGTCCTTCCTTATTTTTATTTGTTTTGTTTAATATAAAACATTACCTTTGATATTTTTGAGTCCTTTGTCATTTCGTTTTCTAGATTGAGGTGACATAGAGCTGACACTCATCAAATTAGTGTAATGGATTCTAAGACGTATCTTATGGATTTCAGTTGATTGTGACAATTCAATTATAATTTAATGTTTGATTATGTGAACTTTGAAACGTGCTATGAGTAATCAGGATTAACTGTTGGGCTGATACATGTAATACAAAAGCAGATCATCATTCATGTTATTAAAAAGGCACCGGTTTTGTTTATGTCTGCTTCTAATCTCTTCTTGGCTACAGAAAACCCAAAGGCAAAATTAAGGCGCAGGAATGAGAGGAACCCTGTGTACATCGGAGACACAGTGACCCTGGAGTGTGGTACTGAAGGCAACTTTTCTGGCTGGACATACCTCTGGTACAATGCCAGCCTGACATACTTGGGAAAATATATTGAAGATGTCACTGGACGCACTTACACCTTCCAAGCTGTTACCCCCTCTGAAAATTCATCATATCAGTGTGCCGCCTACAGAGATCATCCTCCTCGTCTCTCATGGCGCAGCAATACCATTACACTGACTGTAATTGGTGAGTGTGTGACTAAAAAGATGGACAGTAGTGGTCTATGGTCACTCTGTCAGGACAGCAAAGGAGCTTCATCTTCATATACCTTCACATTCTTTCTTTCTAGAAGGGAGAAATGTATCTTTTTGAAGGTTTTACAGTTTTTCTTTTTAATTCATATAAACTAAAACAGCAAATTTCCTCAGAATACAACTAACAAACTAATACAGTTCCCACTCTTTTCTTCTCTTTAACTTCCAGTTTCTTGTTTTTTTTTTTTTTATAAATCAACTCATTTTATGAAGTTATGGTTGTCTGGATGCCAGACACACAAAGGTGTCATTCAAACTGCATTTGTGGCTACTGAGATTGTGAGGATCCACTTGCAATCTTTCTGCTTTCCAACCCAGTTGTGATTTCGGTTATGCTTTTATATACAGTTTCTTTGTGGTGAACCACATTAGTCGTAGTGGCTCTAGACACTGAAGCCGAACCTTACAGCCAAATAAATGTACTGAAGTGAAAAGTCAAATGGGATGGTAAACCCTGTTTGTGTCAGAATAATTTATCTATTAAGTTACCGTCCACTATGAGCTCAACACTGTTAAGTGTGGTGTGAATGACTTGTGCATATTAACTGAAACATAGACATTGGGTGTAAGCTCTGTGGCCATGATGTTACATGTGAAATTCTCAAACCCACATGATCCAATTAGATCCAGTCCTAGGAGACTCAGGGAAAAGGCAGGAGCTAACCCTTGTAGAGGCACCAGTCCATTACAGAGCCAGTTCACACATCTACACACACCCACTGGGTAACTCTGGAACTAATTTTTGGGATGCAGGAGGAATTCACACACATGCACATGATGAACGTGTAAAATCCACACAATGATAAGATAATGGATTCAAGGCTAGGGTGCTCTTGCTATGAAACAGCAGAACCCTCAACATATGTCAACACACCACCCTGTTACTGTTGCTTTGTTATATTCTGCTACAGTATGCCAGATATTCCAATAAAAATTGGGGTTTGGCTCACAGATGTGCCTGACAAACAAGATCCATCCATTCATCCATCCATCCATTATCCAACCCGCTATATCTTAACTATAGGGTCATGGGGGTCTGCTGGAACCAATCACAGCATAACACAGGGTGCAAAGCAGGAGACAAACCCTGGGCATGGCACCAGCCCACCGCAGGACAAACAAGATGACCTCCAAACTGTTTCTTACGCCAGTTGGTCAACACTGTGTTTTCCAGTCCTGTATTGTGAGGCATCTACTCATTTAGTCTTTGAATAAATGCTGCCAATAGCCTGAATGGGTTTAGCAGAACCCTCTCTTCTAGAACTGAGAGCGGAAGTGTCTGGGTCTGAATCCTCATCCAGTGTTCCCAATCGGGCCCCAGTAATTTTACTGTGGTTGAGCAATTAGTTGTAATTTGGATAATCCTGTCACCTTCTGTTGTTTAGGAAGACGATCCAAACTGAAAGTGATAGCAGGATGGAAATATGGAAAGATTTTTGAAGGAGAAGAGGTTCAAATGTACTGTCAGGTTGATGGAGATCCTTCTGGGTGGAGATATGAGCTCTACAGAAGTGGAAATGGAGACCCAGCTAAAACAAAAATGGAGCCATCCTTCACCATCAGCAAGGTGACAGTCTCACACAGTGGGAAGTACAAATGCCGGGCCGGAAATGGACAGCTTTACTCGAGTTTCAGTGATCTTGTTCTGTTACAAGTTTCAGGTGAGAGTCTGAAATCAAATTTATCTCATCTGTTAAACCCACAGCACCTGTTAGTGAATCTCAGCTTTATGCTGATAGGGACCATCACCTCTAAGTCCATTGATTACTTGTCCCAATAATGGATAAGGGTTTCATGTTTTTATGCTATTTAGTACAACCTTGAAAACAAAGCCTGTATAATAAGCACCCAAAATTAAAAAAAACAAATTAAAAATCTACTGTATAATAAAATGCTAATGTCTGTCTGTGTATGTGTGTTTATGTATCCATTCACTCCAAGTACTCTGATTGATCAGTTTGGCTTTGGTTTGATTGGTCAGTTTTGATGTGGTTGCTCAGTCAAAAGTGATTGTGACAGGAGGTGCCAGGAAAGAGAGACAGAGACACAGGAGGAACGCTGATTGTCTCCTTCAAAGATGTGAAGTATTTGCAAGAATACAAATGATGTTTTCACAGCAGATAATGGAAACATGTCTACCATTGGTGTTAGGCAAAAACTGGACCAGAGGCAAACAAGTTACTTCGAAATGACAGAGTCTGAGAAGCTGTCCTTACAGGGACATGTTTGAAAGAAGAAAAGCTGGCCAAGACAGGTTGAGACACTTGAGGATACCGAAGGAAAGTATAGGAGGAATGCTGATAGTACATGTTAGGCAAGACATATCAAATATTAAATATTTTTGACTTTATTCTATTACCTGTCTTTGATAGATGATGTAGCTAGTAGGAATATAACAATATTTTATGATTGTGTTGCTGAATGGCATGTTCAGCTCATTAACATAAATTTAGCAATTACTAAAATATTGAGGCAGATTATTTCAGCCAGGAGTTGGAATAATGTGATTTCCCAAACATTTGCCTCTGGAAATGTATTTTGTGGACAATTCTTCCCCTGCCTGTTGAAAGATTGTGCAAAGCAAATACATGTGCAGGCTGACAGGGTGCAGCGGACATGTACAGACCACAAAATCATTAACAGTTACCCAGTTAAGAGTTTACGTGGCCACATAATCTGATTATTTACTGAGAAACTTACCTCTACTAATCAAGTTTCTCAGAGGTCAATAACTCCATTTCTTTAATTGTAGAAAGGATTTACATGGCATATTAGAAATCAGATTTCTGTGAAAAATCAGGATATTTAAGTGCATGTAAATACGCTAATTGACGGCACTCTAATATTTTCTTTGCCTTTCTCCATGATATATTTCTTTAAAAGACTGGACAGCCAGACTGTGATGACTTATGAGCAGCGTCAACTGATCCTTAGTCCTTCCTCTGCCACATTCACTAATTCCCTTCATGTTTTCTTTTCAGAGAGACCGTTGACTTTGTCAGCATTTCCTAGCAGGTTTATAATGGTGGGAGACTCTCTTAATCTCATCTGCACATGGAGATGGAACCAAAGCTCTGACTTAACACTCACCTTCAGCTTCCTAAGAAATAATGTGACTGTGAAGAACAGCAGTGACTTGGCAGTCTTTAGCATCACACGGGCTGATGAAAGCCATGCTGGGACCTACGTGTGTGCTACAGAATCACCTGGAGGAGGAAAAACTTTCAGCCATGAAATAGTAATTGAAGTGCAAGGTAAGATGAGGAATTTACTGAAGTAGATTTCTACCAGATGACATAAAATAAGCTTAAGCAGTTTCATTTTTTACATATTTAAATATCACTGAAAAAGGAACAAGTGAAAATTTTGAGTTGTTTGTGTCCACTTCCTCAGAACCTTTCCATTGCAGTTGCTTCAGTTTGAACTGTTTATATTTTCACTTGTTCATAATTTCTTTTAACTACAGTATATAACTTTAATTATTATTATTATTATAATTATAATAATTATTATTATTATTATTTAGGACCTCAGCCATACTGCTCAGTTTCTTTTCTTACTTTTCCCTAGTGTCAAAGAGTACAGGACCACTGGCCCTCTGATAAGTAGATGTTGGACAGTTCTTTTCTACAGGTTGTAAGGCTACTGATAATAAAACACCTTATAAACATTTTAAGCAAACTACCCCTTCTTTGCCCCTCACTCCTTCAGAAGAAAAAGCATCCTTCCTAGCGCTGGCTCCTATTTAACAGCCACTGCTTCTCCCAGACTCCGCCCACCTTCCTTCATCTTCCTGAAGGTTCTTTGAATAGCTCGTCCTTAGCTTGCAAGTTCTCAGTCTTGTCCCTGGACGCGCCTACCCGCCTCAGCAGCCAATCGGCTGCTAAAATAATTTATTAAGCAACAAATATTTAAATAAGTATTTACAAACACAGCAAAACAGAAAATTACAAACAGCAGTGCAAACAACAGTTACTAGTAGGAAAGATGTGATGGGATAATCCCTTTTTGTAAACTGCTTATCAGAAAAATGGATAAGACAAATTATATATAAGTACTGTATATATTGTCATAGATGAAACAAAAAGAAATACACCAGGGCTGTACTTACATAAGAATAAATGGACTGGTGAATAAATGTTCCAGGAAGTTTTGAAAAGGATCCAAGACTCATTTTAATGACCCATTTCTGTTGAATCTATTCTTCATTCTTTCTCTCGCTCTCTTTCAAGTACCTCCAAAGTCATCAAAGTGACACTGTAGTTATTGGATGTGCTTTACAATAGAACTGAGTTATTCATTACATTTTCAGCATTTGACTTTATCCAATTTTGTGTTCATTTGAGAAAAAAAAATCATAAGAGATGGCTGGAAGTTACATCTCTGATATTTTACAATAGAAAGTAACTCAGTTTGAGGTGAATGTTTTAATGCATTTGGGACTTTTGAATTGACTTTTTACAGACGTCATTCCGTAGCATTTCATTACAAAGACTTTCATCTGTTCGTGACAGGAAGGCATCAATAGCGAGCTTCTCCACAATGCGCTCAAAAGTGTCTTTGTGGATCCAGCTTTGAATCAGGTCCACTAAGCCCTGGATCTGTTCTCGTATGGGATGTCCAGATCAATATGCTGCAGACGAAACTGGCTCCACTTGACCACCAGGGTCACAGCTGTGCGGAGGAGAATCTGTTGCTTCAAGAAGTCATAATCATCAAGTCTTTTGGGAGGGAGGTTTCGCATGACCTGCAGGCTCTCCTGTCTCAGTGCATTGTTGTTGTCGTGTGCTCAAAGCAAAACAGGAAACACTCTGGGTCATGGAGCCAACTTCACCAGCATATTCCTGAGGAGCACAAAAACTGGAGCGCCTGCAGGAACCTCATTTTACTCTGCTGGTATAGGGATTTCATATGCCTCTTAGGGTTCCATTGGTGCAAGACCCCACTTCTGGTACCATGTGATGCATGAGTCACTGTCTTGCAACCCAAAACACGAGGCTGACTCTCAGTACTTTAGCAAAACCAGCCATATTTTCACTTGAAACAGGAACAGCACGGTTATTTATTGTAGCTGGATCACCCACTCTGCTATACACAGACACAGCAAACAGGCAGGGTCGGGGCCAGGTTAATGACCAAATAATACTGTTCCCTGCATTTATAATGTTCCTTGCATCACCCTTCAATGACAGATGCTTATAGCTTGACCGGGTTCGGCTCGTAGTTGTTTCCACGGCGCTCCACTGCAGCGCTGTGAGTTTGTGGTTGCCTTGGCAACGGAGAAGCAGTCTTCCACAGACACGGCAATTGTGCTTAGGGACGTGCTTCGGCGTGTCGTCCCATTGGAGGGGGGTCCCAAAAGAGTTCAGAAACTTCGCAATTTCAATTAAATACATTAACAAATGTCTCTTCTGTTTTTTTTTCAGGGGATTATTCAACAGAGAATGCTATTCGGCTTGTATTATCAGGTCTGCTACTAGTTATTCTTGTGATCCTAGTGAGTGACTGTTTCTGGGATAGATTTCAGTTTTTTTTCCAAATCCATCCTGTGCTTCAGACCAGCAGTAGTGAGGAAATGTCCTGAAATAGCGAATGAAACTGATGTGACATTCCCGGTGATGACATTGCATATGGAACAGGAGAGACCAGTTCTGCCCTAAGTTGCTTGTTTTACTGCTACTATTGTATTAAACTATTGATTTAACTAAGACAATCTTGAGGATAAGCCTCATTTTCATTTACCATATGTAACTAGTATATTAGAATTTGTGTTTGACATACAGCACATTGAGCAAATTAACCTTTATAAATGAGAAAAGAGGCACATAAACTGCAACTTCACACATTCACATCCATTTACCGACAGTCCAGATGCTCTATCAGTGTCTCACTCCAGATTTTATTATTGTCATTAGTGGTGTACAGTGGGTGACTACTTTATTAGATAAACTTATTATGAAACTTATTAGATACACTTTCAAATCCCTGTTGTTAAGATAATGTTATTTAATAAGGCAGACAAAAACGGTGGATTATATGAATTTGTAGTTGAACTGAAAATGAGCAGAACTAAAGATTTAAATGGCTTTGGACACTGAAGGTGGTGAATACAAAAGTTGGTAGAATGAGTCTTTCGGAAACAGCAATCTTAAGGAGATTTTCACCAACAAAAGCACAATGCGTGGACCAACCACAGTCCCAGTCCACTGGGATATATATAAATGAGATTGAAAATTCAAAGTTTTCATTACTGGTGGCAGAATAATATGTTGAGTGTTTTCATGGCATGATATGGGTGAAATTGACACCAAATATATGAACATTTTTGAAGCACCCATTCATAGAAGTGGAAAGATAACACTCCATGCCACATAATTAAAGGAAATGTGGAATGGTTCTTTTATTGTTGGTTCTCCAAGGGGGTGTAGTTCCCTTGTAGAATCTCCGACGCAGATCATCGCAGCGCAATGGTGTTTGGTTAAACTGCCTGTGGTGACCCATCGCAAGACACTCCGCAAACCATACATGACCCTTTCCTATTGATTACAATTGTGAATAATGACTCTGTGTGACATAAATTCAGACAACTCACATCCCTAAATGGGTTGTGATGCATAGTTTAAGAACCTATGTAATAGACAGTAAACATTAAACCACAAAGATCGCCAGGTCAATACCAATCTTTGCCTTACTGTGTGGCTCTTACTTGCCTGTGTTCTAAAAATGTAAACATATCTTCATCTTGTAAGTCACCTTGAGGGAATCAGTAACAGGAAATATAATACTGTAGTGTCAGCGCTGAGCACCACAATGTATCGATTGCTTTTTATATGGCTCTTTGAGGTAGCTCACTGTCCTTAAAAGGACTGCTCACTTTTTGCCACACTAGTTGGAAAAGCATGCAAATTTACAGGCTTGCCATTTATTTTGGTACCTCTGCCACTGGTGATGCAATGCCAGCTCATACTTGGGTGACTCATCCCAGGCTGATATAACTTGTCAGTGCCATTACAATACATTAAAAAATTTCCTTAATCTTTCACTGGGCACTAACAATCGCCATTGAACTTGGTCAGCAGCAGTGACCTCAGTTTCGTTCCATGCCAAATTGACTGCATACAGATCTTCAAGAAAGGTGCTACACTAGAAGTAACTACAGGTAATAATTAACCAGAAGTAGATTGTTAAAATAAATAATAAAATATTAGGCATCTCTGTGCAAACAATGGAATATTGCCAGATTTCCCCCTGGAGAAAAGTAAAGTTATATCTACTGTATACAATTTGAGGCAAATTCTGGTCAAACTCTCTAGCATGGTGGAACCCACTGCGTCCTTCACAGATGCAACACCACAAAACACAATTTCTTACTTCTGTCAACCGAAACACAGAGAGACATAAACTCAGTCAGACACCGTGACCAAGAGAAGGAATTGGGTTGTTGTGGTGAGGAATGAAATGAAAGTTGTTATTTAACTGAGTGATTTAATGTTTATTGAGCAAGTAGAGTAGGAGCTCACTTTAATTCCGGTTCTCTGTTTAATTCATAAAGTCTAAAAGCCTTAACGTTGCTTAGCCTCATATTTGTAAAGCAGAAGTAACAGCTGGGATTAATGTTGTCTACCAACTGATTATTAATAAGAAGTTCTATCTCACTTTCCTGTGAAATGGTGGTCTGTTCTAGTAGTTAAAGAAGTAACAGGAGTTCTTTATGGTTGTCCAAATACTTCAGTTACCTTGTCTTTTCTTCGGGGAACGTAAGCATAAAAAGAACTTGGATCAGCTACGGCGGAAGCACCTGAAAAATGTATGCGTTTATTACCAATTGTTCATAAAGGCAAAAGTAAAACTGAAGAAAATGCTTTCTATACCAAGATGGCTTATTAAGAGAGGGCAAGTGATGGACACGCTAATAGTGCCTGGGTGGACGCTGTCCCATTGCGCCACTATTTATGCTCTTAATTTCTGCCAGTCTTTTTTATCTGTTCCCCCATCCCTTTTGTCTTACCTAAGGGATATTCATGAGTTTGACGTCAGGATACTTGACTTCTTTTTAGGCTATACTGGCATTTTACTTGCCAGGGTAAACAAAGTCATGCTACTTTGCTTGTCCATTAAACTTAAACAAAGGCTTTAGAAAACAATTAATGACCATAATAAAAACGAGACTGTTATTTATTTAGATGCCATCACTGTTAGATGCTCCAGTAGAATCATCTAGAAAATGAAAAATTTAAGAGTAATTAATATCCACTAGATAGCACATCGCAGCCATAAGCTCATATATAAGGTATCACTGCTTCAGATTTCACAGGCTGAGTTATTGAAGGCTGGTATGATGTTGTGCTCATCCCCAGTGTGTAATGTGGCCACACAGAGAGAGATGTGCATGAATACCCTGAACTGCAGATTCATTAGGTCATCTCAATGGCCAGCCTCCTTCACATACACAGTTTGACAAGTTCCTGGGTTAATCATTCCATGAATAGTCATATACTGGAATTTTGTCCTTCACACATACTAGGACAACCTGATGACTTCTCAGGTCAACAGCACTCACTCATGAAAGTCTCCTTACAGTGAACGAGAGATACTGAAAGGTATGGAAAGCCCTGTGACCACCGACTGTGGACTTCTGTATCAATGTAAAAGATAATATATCGTTGAGGAGCAATGTTTGAGTTATGTTCACTTTGCTTATGTATTTTTATTTCTCGTTAGCATTTTTGGTAGATAACAGCGGACATACAGCTGTGGCTGGTGTTAACTGTGCTCAGCCATTTTGTAATAAACTTACAGGAACAATTACGCTCTTATTTCAGAATTTATAGGTACATTTCAAATTGGTAATTCTACAATAACTAAAAATCAGTGAAATCATTGATCTGATCTTGATCTTGGTTCATTTATATAAAGGTCAGCATAAATAGATGAGGATGCTGGGACATCGTGAAAGCGTTATCTAGAACTCTTGTTCAACTTCATCAACTTCTGACTTTTGAGTTGTCTTTAAATATATGAAGAAATTAAAGCCTAAAAATTCCATTTTGCATTAAAAAAGAGAAAGGTAATTTTGTTGTAGGTTGTCGCCCTCTAGTGGATACGTTGTAGGTTGCTAATTTAACATTAATTTTACTTTGCAGTATTTCAATTCTGGTAATATGGAAATTACTTCACTGCACTAGTCAAGTGTCTTGGGGTGTCGCTCAGTACAGTAAAGCTCTTTATAATGAGACAGTACTGCTTGTTCAAACTCCACCACTGAGCCAAATATGCAAGTCTAACAAAGGCTTTGTCACTGGTAGTGTTCCAGTTCAGGAAATATGGAAATGATCTCAGTTTTGACGTGTAAAGTACCTTGACATGGATTTTACATGTTATTCAGTTTAGTCTTTTTACCCCCAAAGAACATTTAGAACATTCTAGACGAGAAAAGGCCATTCAGCCCAACAAAGCTCGCCAGTTCTATCCACTTAATTCTTCAAAAAATAATGTCAAGCTGAGTTTTGAAAGTCCCTAAAGTTTTACTGTCTACCACACTACTTGGAGCTTGGAAGAAGTGAATGCTACTAAAAATCCATCCATCCATCCATCCATCCTCTTCCGCTTATCCGAGGTCGGGTTGCGGGGGTAGCAGCTTAAGGAGAGAAGCCCAGACTTCCCTCTCCCCGGCCACTTCTTCCAGCTCTTCCGGGAGAATCCCAAGGCGTTCCCAGGCCAGCCGGGAGACATAGCCCCTCCAGCGTGTCCTGGGTCTTCCCCGGGGCCTCCTCCCGGTTGGACGTGCCCGGAACACCTCACCAGGGAGGCGTCCAGGAGGCATCCTGATCAGATGCCCGAGCCACCTCATCTGACTCCTCTCGATGCGGAGGAGCAGCGGCTCTACTCTGAGTCCCTCCCGGATGACTGAGCTCCTCACCCTATCTTTAAGGGAAAGCCCAGACACCCTGCGGAGGAAACTCATTTCAGCCGCTTGTATTCGCGATCTCGTTCTTTCGGTCACTACCCATAGCTCATGACCATAGGTGAGGGTAGGAACGTAGATCGACTGGTAAATTGAGAGCTTTGCCTTACAGCTCAGCTCTTTTTTCACCACGACAGACCGATGCAGAGCCCGCATCACTGCGGATGCCGCACCGATCCGCCTGTCGATCTCACGATCCATTCTTCCCTCACTCGTGAACAAGACCCCGAGATACTTAAACTCCTCCACTTGGGGCAGGATCTCGCCCCCAACCCTGAGTGGGCACTCCACCCTTTTCCGGCTGAGGACCATGGTCTCGGATTTGGAGGTGCTGATTCTCATCCCAGCCGCCTCACACTCAGCTGTGAACCGCTCCAGAGAGAGCTGAAGATCACGGCCTGATGAAGCAAACAGGACAACATCATCTGCAAAAAGCAGTAACCCAATCCTGAGTCCACCAAACCGGACCCCTTCAACACCCTGGCTGCGCCTAGAAATTCTGTCCATAAAAGTTATGAACAGAATCGGTGACAAAGGGCAGCCCTGGCGGAGTCCAACTCTCACTGGAAACGGGCTCAACTTACTGCCGGCAATGCGGACCAAGCTCTGACACCGGTTGTACAGGGACTGAACAGCTCTTATCAGGGGGTCCAGTACCCCATACTCCCGGAGCACCCCCCACAGGACTCCCCGAGGGACACGGTCGAACTAGAAAAAAAAAAAAAAAAAAAAAAGAAAAGAAAAAACTTTCCTTCTGCTTCAATGAGATTGCAATCATGTCTCGCTTAATGATGACATATGGTTCCGTTAGTTAATTTGGTTGTTAAGAGAGCTGATGTACTGAATATTAAGGGGGTTGGGCAGGGGGGCGTGCCTCTATATCTGATGTCATTTTTGTTGCGCTGACTTTGGATGTGTCTGCATCTGTGCATTCCGTGTACAGTTATGTTTTCATGTACACCTGACCTGATGTAACCTACCTAAGCAAACCTAACCTCAAGGAAACTAACCTAACAGTAGCATAATATATACATCACATAAATTAATAATAATTATTGAAATGTAGTACTAATAATACATTAGTAACAATATTAATATTGTAATATTACGTCAGCATTTTGACTTTTCAGTTGTCTGCTGTTAAAGCAGGATTCCGTTAACTAAGTCACGACTGTACACATAAAATTCCTGTAAATTGTCGCCCTCTTGTGACTACATTGCATATTTGTATCTCTGGCTGGCTGAGACACTTCACTAGCTGAGACAGTTCACCTTCAAGTATTTTACAGTATGGAAATAAATAGACCAGTTTTCATAATGGATCCTAGGATGATCTTTATTACAGAGTGTAAAATATAAATAAAAAACCTTAAAAAGAAATGAATACTGTAAAAAATGCAATTCAGTATCAATGACTTTGATATAGATTTTGTA
>JANRMT010062797.1:575142-588770 GCA_026402145.1 Polypterus bichir lapradei | reverse complement strand
AGAGACTAGTAGGTGGCAGTAAAATGTCAGACCTGTCCAGTTATACCACAGCTTAAAATTTAAAGACATTAACGGTTGACTACAGCAGGTCCAGATTGTGTTGTCCATTAAGAAAACATGCCATTAAAAGTTTGTTCCTTACAAAGTTTCATTTGTTGAAGTTGCCAGGATTCAGAATCACGACAGTTGGTAAGATAATAAAATATACCAAGTTTCAGCCATTTTAAAATAAAGGTAATGAAAGGTTGGTTATCAGACTCCATTTAAAATTTACGCTGAAGAAGTCCAGCAGAGAGAGTCAAGGAAAAGACTTTTTAAGAAGAGGAGCCACAGAGCTGGACTAGTTAAGGTGCCTGTCATTCAGCAGAACCTGAGCCCATTCAGAAGGAGATTGAGACCCTCTGGTAGTTTTAGTACAGAACTTAACTTTTTGGGAGCCTGACTGCAAAATAAATTGTAAACTGTTGTGGTCTGTGTTTGGGTAATTTGACCTCTTAAAAACAGAAAACAATTAAAAATGAGTGAGAAAAAGCTCCTTACCTGATACGTCCAACTTTACATTTTCACTATATTTCCACTGATGCCCTCCTTTTCCAGCTTGACAGAAGTACCAACCACTGAATGAACGAGTCACAGGGCCGATGGTGAAGGTGCTCTGTCTTTGTGTTTTATAAGGGTTTGTGTTTGAGTATCCATCCCAGTAAAGCTCATATTTCCACCCAACAGAATTTCCTTTGAGCTGACAGCGCAGGCTGACCTTGTCTCCTTCATATATCGGTCCATTTGACTTCAGCTGAAGTTTTACTTTCCGCTCTGAAAACGAAAATGATACAAGATAAGAGTAAGAGCCATCTGTTAGTTATTTAGGTTATGCTAAATTTTATTTTCTTAGTTATGTTAAAATGTTTGCCTATATATTAATGCATACTCTAATGGAGATTCTATTATAACCCGAACAACCTAAACTGATATTGAATATTCTAATTATTTCCTGTCCCTCTGCCTACAGATTAGTCCTAGTTTATGATCTGCCTTGCAGTTGGTAAGGCCTGGAGAGCAAACAGTTTCAAACTGTACTGAACAACCATACGTAGTAACAGAATGTCCTGAATGTCTTATGTGAAGCCATTGAGAAATAACACAACTTTTAAGTACAGAAAGTAACTGAAGTTTAACATGAGAAAGCTGAGATTGGAGAAGAAATCTTTTTTTTCTTATTCCTTTTACTCTTTGTGTGTAATAACTGTTTTCTGAATTTTTGTTGTTTGTTCCTTTTTAAAATTTCACTAAACTTTTAAAATTACCTTTATTGGACTGAGTAATTTCTTTTGTTATGCATTTGACTTACGTTGGATCCTAACTTGCCAAATCAGTAGCTGCTCAATTTTTGGAATCTGTAAAAGATGGAGCTACAATAAGAGTACAGGAGTCTCTGAGGGAAAAACATGAGGGAGCAACAATATCTCACTGCCTCTTTCTCCCCATCTACTGCTATTATAAATTATAAAGGCCACCAATAATTTATTAAACTCTAAACAGCAAAAAGTAACCACCGTCTAACTCTGTGAATGTAAACCCTGAACTGAAGTTTGGGCAATGTGGGTCAGGATTTGAATCCAAATGGTTCTGCTTCTGGTCCTACACTGAGGATTTTATTTATCTCAAAGGCACACTGTGGGGTTTTCTGCCACACAGTCCCACTGTAACATGAGAAGCCATCATGTGTCCCACAACACAACCAAGAAGAAGCAGGTCCAGTCCAAATTCCACCTGTGTTTCAGGTGTGCTTGAGGTCATTCATTTATATGGCTGCCTGTTCAGGTGTCACTCCTACAATGTGTTTTAAAAGTTTGCTTACAGTGTCCAGTGGCTTAGTGGACACATTCATTTTGTAAAATCTCATTGCTAACTGAAATTCCATCTGAATGGATTTATTCAGCTGTAAGTCTCATTTGCTGAGCTGCTTTGTGTCTATCACTGTGATGAATGTTGTGTTCAGCCTGCTGATCTGTTACTCCAGTTCTGTCAAACTTTTCAAAATAGGAATTACGACAGGAATTAAGGCAGTATTAGAATTATAAAGATAATATAAAATTAAATACTTTTCTGTGGTTTGTGGGACAATCTTCACATTTTCCTCTTAACTCACAAAGACAGTAAACAGTAAAAAGTCGTCATCAGGATGGGAGCACATGTTGCTCTAAAACATGTATATTCCTTTCAGTATTGATGGTGCATTTCCAGATGTGCAAGCTAATTCCATAGGCACTAATATACAGTACCTCCATACCATCAGAGATGCAGACTTTTGAACTGAGTGCTGTTAACAAGCTGGATAGTCCTTCTCCTCTTTAGTCAAGTGGACATGCCGTCCATATTTTCCATAAAGAATTTCAAATTTTGGTTTGTCTGATCACAAAACAGGTTTCCACTTTGCCTCAGTCCATTTTAAATGAGCTTTGGCCCAGAGAAGTTGGCTGTGTGGTTGTGTGTGGATCATGTTTACATACTGCTTCTTCTTTGAATGATTTTAATGCCATGCCGTTTGAGGGCACGAAGATCACGGGAATCCAGGCCTTGTCCCTTGCACACAGAGATTTCTCCAGATTCTCAGAATGTTCTGATGATATCATGTACTGCAGATAATGAGATATTCAAAGTCTTTGCAATTTTATGTTGAGGAACATTATTCTGAAATTGTTCCACAATTTCTAGAAGCAGGTTTTTTTGCAGATTGGTGAACCTCTGCTCCTCTTTACTTATGAGGAAGTCTGCCGTTCTGAGATGCTCTTTTTATACCCAATCATGTTACTGACCTGTTGCCAATTAACCTAATTAGTTTCAAAACGTTCCTCCAGCCGTTTCTTTTTAGTACCACTTACTTTTTCAGCCTTTTCTTGCCTCTTCCCAATTTTTTGAGACATGTTGCTGCAATCAAATTCAAAATGAGCTGATATTTTTCATGAAATAGTAAAATATCTCACTTTCGACATTTGATATGTACAGTAATCCCTCGCTATATCGCGCTTCAACTTTCGTGGCTTCACTCTATCGCGGATTTTAAATGTAAGCATATCTAAATATATATCACGGATTTTTCGCTGGTTCGCAGATTTCTGCGGACAATGGGTCTTTTAATTTATGGTACATGCTTCCTCAGTTTGTTTGCCCAGTTGATTTCATACAAGGGACGCTATTGGCGGATGGCTTAGAAGCTACCCAATCAGAGCATGTATTACATTTTAACTAAAACTCCTCAATGATATGCTTCCCGCGCGGTGCTTGATTGTTTGCTTTTCTTGGTCTCTCACCCTCTCTTACATTCTCTGCGCCTGACGGAGGGGCTGTTTGCACAGAGAATACGGACGCTCCTCTACAAAATGCCGCTTTATCGTGGAGCTTCCGTACTTCGGCATACTTAAAAGCACGTATTGATTTTTTGATTGTTTGCTTTTCTTATCTCGCACTCTCTCACTCTGACATTCTCTGCTCCTGATGCGCACACTCCTTGGAAGAGAAGATATGTTTGCATTCTTTTAATTGTGAGAAAGAACTGCCATCTCTGTCTTGTCATGGAGCACAGTTTAAACTTTTGACTAAAGGGTGTTATTTCATGTCTAGAGTGCTCTAATAATGTTAACAGTATGGGAGAGTTTATAAGGGCTTAAAATATATAAAAATAACCATACAAACATATGGTTTCTACTTCGCGGATTTTCACCTATCGTGGGGGGGTATGGAACGCAACCCCCGCGATCGAGGAGGGATTAGTGTATTCTATGTTCTATATTGAATAAAAATAAGCGTTTATGAGATTTGCAAATCATTGCATTTTGTTTTTATTTACATTTTACACAGCGTCTCAACTTTTATGGAATTGGGGTTGTATTAACAAAACATACTATAACAGAATTGAAAAAGAAAACTACAATGAAGAAGTTAATATATTAACATTAATACCGAATAACATTAGCATCAGTGTTTCTCAATGTTGCTGACATCATGCTTTTTATCATTAACTCTTGTTCTTTCTACTCCATACATTTAAACAATACTTGAAGCACTTTCACCAGTTTAATAAATGTTTAATAATTTCAATTTTTTGTGACACCACACACTTGCGCTTATTGGCCATAACAATGTCTAGTAGATTAATAACAACAAAAGAGAAAAGTTACGAAACAGTCTTAAAACTGAAGGTATGTAATTGAAACTGTGATATCAAAATGCAGTATGACACGTGGTGCTGGGGAAGAACATTATGTGCTGGCACAAGGGAGAGTTGTTCCAATGTCCATAGCCCTCAGTGTAACGCATGGCAGTATAACAGTAATTGGTAGGTGCTGGTGTGCGCAATTTCATTTTCTTTGGCCCTGATGGTGAGTAGAGACTGACAGTGAATCAAGTGACAGATAATCAAGGTTTTACTGTACCATTTATTATTGTCCTTTTCATGTTCATCACAGGTTTCACTTGGTGTGATTTGTGACCTTCTAATTAATCCCTGTCATGTGAACAAAAGACTATAATGAGCAATTTGACTTTGTCTCTGTTATCTGTTATGAAAACAAAAAAGAATTTGCTTTGATTAGACGTTTCCCTTAAGGTAATTATGTTGAACAGAGTTTCTCGGTTTATTTAAAGAAATTAGCATTTTTTGCTTTAAAATTGATAGGAGGTTTAATCTTTTTTTTAGGTTACCATCACTTGGAAGGACAGATGGAATGTATTATCCAGGATTATTTAAGATGCACAGTCAATGCTTTCCAAACTAACTAGACAGAACTCTCACTATTTGATAATTATGCTAGGAATGTGTTGTTTCGTTCATTAATAAATGTCTAAATTTAAATGATTCAAACCATCATAGGTGGACATACCTTCAGTCTCATGGTCCCTACCAAGCTTGACAGAATATCTGTCTAGGCTGAGAGACAATTGAGGTGCAGTCTGAAACCATCTATTGATGACCGGTGCCTCTAGCAGATGATTTGCAGATCACATGTGTAAAGCAGCTCCAGAGTTTCGAGCTAAGCAGAAGGTGTCCATATCCACTACTGATATCTGCCTGAGGGTAGCTTTACTGGTGGCTTCACTCCCTAGTTCAGATGGATGGGGAGTGTGCATGAAGCCCAAAGAGTTCTCGATTCACATTATTGTGGATCACAATTATTTTATTTGTTTTTTTTGGCATGGCTATCACTCCAAGGATTGCTCCTGGGTACCCTTCCATGATTTGCGTACACCCCTGGGAAATGCAATGAATACAATTGGAGTTTCTGAAACAATGTACCTGCAACTGTTGCAGAATAGTAAATAAGAAAGATGTAGGAATTCAGAGACATGATGGTGTCCTGAGTACTGATAAGGTCATAGACAATGTGAGGAGAAAATCATATGGCTTCATAAACTGTCCAGGAGCCAAAGGATAGCTGAAGAGTGATGAGTGTGAGACTTGGAGTGAGTGTGGACGTTTCACTAGGGAATGGAAGACTTGCTCTCTTACTCACTCCATACCATCTAACTCAAAAACTTTAAAAAAGCCTCTTTGTTTTGTGTTTGTGAGAAGAAACAAATATGTTTCCAGCCATTGCATTAATGAGATGATCTTTCTTGTGCATTTGAATAGCAGTGACACCATGGCATGACAACACATAACCACAGTGTATGCTAATGTCATCATCAATTTAAAATTGCATGAGTGCCACTTTATAAATAAAATAAGCAAACAGAAAACAAAGTCTAAAAACAGAATAAATGACACCAATGATATAAGAAAATGTGATAAAAAATATGCCTACAACTGTTGTGGAACAGTAAATAAAATTATTAAGTGAAGACAGAAGCAGACTTTTGACTTGAATACTCATAAAGTTAAAGAGTAAAGAATATGTGAAGATAAAGGAAAGACGAGAGCTCAGAAACACTGCAGAAGGACCACTGAAGAGGCGAGGAGACAAACATAAGACCCTGAGTGTGTAAGTGTCAGTGTAAACTGGAAAACGCAGCCACTTACCTACATACTGGGCTGAAGACATCACAGCAGTCAGGTCTGAAAACAAAGCATCAGAAAAAGACGAGTGAGAAAGAGAGAAATGAAGAGATCTGCTTGATGCTCCATGTATTAGTTTGACTCTACTGCAGCTTCATATGAGAGAGGAATACGTTTGTGTTGGGGTCGACACCAGTCCTCCACTGTGACAGCTAACTGATACCATGGAGCTTCAGTACTGTTTGTTTACTTCAGCATATTCCTCTTTTTCTAAAATGTACTATATGTTGTCCTTAATTTCTACAGTACTAGATATTTTGCCATTATTTTTTCATAATCAAATCCATTTTAATAATATACAAATTTCTATTATCTGACACTGACATAAAAAGAGTTCTATTGAAAAGTTAAAACTGTAACCCATACTTACAAACCAGGAGGCAAAATTCCGAAGTCTGCATGCTGCACTTGTCTTCAAACCAAAGTGAACACTGCAGATATAAAAATTTAATGTCAGCAGTCAGTTCAGTTTTTAAGTTACCAGGAAATGACCACTGGTAGTACGAGTTGGTTGTGAATGCGTTACAAAAAAATCTCCTCTTTTGCCAAATCAATATGTGGACAACAATATAAATTTCCATACCGGATTGGTCATGCCCCGGGTTAACAACGACCGCCACCAGTAATGTTAGCCAACAGGGTGCTGGTTGGGCTACTGTTGGTCGAAGAAGAAGAAAGAGGAGAAGAGGGGGGATGTGCCCGGAAGCAGGAGGAGAAAAGGAAAGTAAAGAGAGTGGAACTGAGGGTAGGAACTTTGAATGTTGACAGTATGACTGGTAAGGGGAGAGAGTTAGCAGATATGATGGATAGAAGGAAGGGTGATATATTGTGTGTTCAAGAGACTAAATGGAAGGGGATAAGGCCAGGTGGATTGGAGGTGGATTCAAATTGTTCTATCATGGTGTGGATGGGAGGAGAAATGGGGTAGGAAGTATTCTGAAAGAACAGTATGTCAAGAGTGTTTTGGAGGTGAAAAGAGTGTCAGACAGAGTAATGATTATGAAGCTGGAAATTGGAGGTGTCATGATAAATGTTGTTAGTGTATATGCACCTCAGGTTGGGTATGTAATGGGTGAGAAAAAAAGATTTTTGGAATGAGTTGGATGAAGTGATGGACAGTGTACCCAAGGGGCAGAAAATGGTGATTGTAGTGCATTTCAATGGGCATGTTGATGAAGGAAACAGTGAAGACAAGGTGGTGATGGGTAGGTATGGCGTCAAGGAGAGGAATGAAGAAGGTCAGAGAATAGATTTTGCCAAAAGGATGGACATAGCTGTGGTGAATACGTATTTTAAGAAGAGGGAGGAACATAGGGTGACGTACAAGAGTGGAGGAAGATGCACACAGGTAGATTACATCCTATGCAGAAGAGTTGATCTGAAGGAGATTGAAGACTGCAAAGTGGTGGCAGGGGAAAGTGTAGTTAAGCAGCAGAGGATGGTAGTCTGTAGGATGATGTTGGAGATCAAGAAGAGGAAGAAAGTGAGGGCAGAGCCAAGGATCAAATGGTGGAAGTTGAAAAAGGAAGACTGCAAGTTTGAGTTTAGGAAGGAGGTGAGACAGGCACTGGGTGGCAGTGAAGAGTTATCAGACAGCTGGGAAACTACAGCAGATGTAGTAAGGGTGACAGCAAGAAGGATTCTTGGTGTGACATCTGGACAGAGGAAGGAAGAAAAGGAAACCTGGTGGTGGAATGAGGAAATAGAGGAGAGTATACAGAGGAAGAGGATGGCAAAGAAGAAGTGGGATAGTCAGAGAGATGCAGAAAGTAGATAAGAGTACAAGGAGATAAGGCACAAGGTGAAGAGAGAGGTGGCGAAGGCTAAAGAAAAGGCATATGATGAGTTGTATGAGAGGTTGGACACTAAGGAGTGAGAAAAGGACTGATTGGCTAGACAGAGGAACCGAGCTGGGAAAGATTTGCAGCAGGTTATGGTGATAAAGGATAAAGATGGAAACGTACTTACAAGCGAGGAGAGTGTGTTGAGCAGATGGAAAGAGTACTTTGAAAGGCTGATGAATGAAGAGAACGAGAGAGAGAAGAGGTTGGATGATGTGGAGATAGTGAATCAGGAAGTGCAACGGATTAGCAAGGAGGAAGTAAGGACAGTGATGAAGAGGATGAAAATTGGAAAGGCCGTTGGTCCAGATGACATACCTATGGAAGCATGGAGGTGCTTAGGAGAGATGAAAATGGAGTTTTTAACCAGATTGTTTAATGGAATTTTGGAAAGTGAGAGGATGCCCGAGGAGTGGAGAAGAAGTGTAGTGGTGCCGATATTTAAGAATAAGGGGGATGTGCAGGACTGCATTAACTACATGGGAATAAAACTGTTGAGCCACAGCATGAAGTTCGTTAGGAAAGAGTAGTGGAAGCTTGGGTAAGAAGTGAGGTGATAATTAGTGAACAGTAGTTTGGTTTCATGCCAGGAAAGAGCACCACAGATGCAATGTTTGCTCTGATGATTTTGATGGAGAAGTTTAGGAAAGGCCAGAAGGAGTGGCATTGTGTCTTTGTGGACCTGGAGAAAACATATGACAGGGTGCCTCGAGAGGAGCTGTGGTATTGTATGAGGAAGTTGGGAGTGGCAGAGAAGTACGTAAGAGTTGTACAGGATATGTACGAGGGAAGAGTGACAGTGGTGAGGTCTACGGTAGGAGTGACGGATGCATTCATTTTGGAGGTGGGATTACATCAGGGATCGGCTCTGAGCCCTTTCTTATTTGCAATGGTGATGGACAGGTTGACAGACGAGATTAGATAGGAGTCCCCGTGGACTATGATGTTTGCTAATGACATTGTGTTCTGTAGCGATAGTAGGGAGCAGGTTGAGGAGACCCTGGATAGGTGGAGATATGCTCTAGAGAGGAGAGGAATGAAGGTCAGTAGGAGCAAGACAGAATACATGTGTGTGAATGAGAGGGTGGTTAGTGGAATGGTGAGGATGCAGGGAGTAGAGTTGGCGAAGGTGGATGAGTTTAAATACTTGGAGTCAACAATACAGAGTAATGGGGATTGTGGAACAGAGGTGAAAAAGAGAGTGCAGGCAGGGTGGAATGGGTGGAGAAGAGTGTCAGGAGTGATTTGTGACAGACGGTTTATCAGCAAGAGTGAAAGGGAAGGTCTACAGGACAGTAGTGAGACCAGCTATGTTATATGGGTTGGAGACGGTGACACTGACCAGAAAACAGGAGACAGAGCTGGAGGTAGCAGAGTTAAAGATGTTAAGATTTGCACTGGGTGTGACGAAGATGGATAGGATTAGAAATGAGTACATTAGAGGGTCAGCCCAAGTTGGATGGTTGGGAGACAAAGTCAGAAAGGCGAGATTGCATTGGTTTGGACATGTGCAGAGGAGAGATGTTGGGTATATTGGTAGAAGGATGCTAAGGATAGAGCTGCCAGAGAAGAGGAAAAGAGGAAGGCCTAAGCGATGGTTTATGGATGTGGTGAGAGAGGACTTGCAGGAGATGGGTGTAACAGAGCAAGATGCAGAGGACAGAAAGATATGGAAGAAGATGATCTGCTGTGGCAACCCCTAACGGGAGCAGCCAAAAGAAGAAGAAGACTCTGCACTTCTATTTTTCAGGGTTATAAAATACATTCAAAGATGGCATACTGGGTAGTGCTGCTGCCTCCAAGCTCTAGACAACACAATTCAAATCCCACCCAGGTTTTGTGTGCAACATCCTTGTGTGTGTGTTAGGTTAATGGGTGACTTTAAATTGGTTCAAGCAGAGTGAATGTGTGTAAGTGTGCCCTGAAATTGACTGGCAATCTGTCCAGGTCTGGTTCTTTCTTTTTATTCTAACTGGTGGTCAATCACAACAATATAATCAAGTGCTGTGTCTGTGCATCTGTGGCACATGAAAAACTGACTTTTAAAACTCATAAAATCAAAAAATATCAAGAGACCCCAATGAGGGGTGATGAGTCCAGCATTCTTTGTAAGACTAATAAAATATCTTCAGTTTCCTGTTTCTTATTTATCTTATTTCAGTTCAAACTCTTCCTGCAGAATTACGAGAAGCGGTATTGCCAGTAATGACAGAAGTAACCAGCTCCATTTTTAGAAATCTCAATCTAGTGACTTGTTTGCATGTTTGACTGTGTGATGCCTCGGTGCTCACAGCCATTGGATGCCTTCCATTTTCCAGGACATCAATAGTTCTGGGACAAGGGTGAGTGAGCAGACTTTAAAATCAAAGGAATGGCAGTTTATTAAAGCAAGGTGACATAAAAGTGTGCAAAAGTGCATTGACATAAGCCAACTCATAATTCCATAAGTAAGGCCAACAAAATTAAGCTTTAAACACCAATTAGTGTCCTTGGGGTACAAAAAATAAGTAATTATGCCCAATAAATAAAGTGGAAATCACAAAGTTGTGAAGTAAAACTCTTTATGTTCTTTTCAAACACTCAGTTCTCATCAGGACAACAGCAGACTCCATGACACAGCCTGCTGCATCCCAGCCCGCCACGCAGGCCGAAACTGCCTCGGCCTTCAGTTCTTGAAGCTCCCAGGGTGATGACACTGACTGTCGCTTCTTTTAGCTTCTGTTTGTTCCTACACTGAAGAATTTTTTACTTTCTTTATATTGGCTACCTGTTGTCACTTTTCAGGGAACAGGCTGACAGTCCAGGAATATCTCAGCCAAGCTTCAGATCCGTAATGTCTGCTGTGCTGTAAGACATTAACCGGCTGACAAGGTTTTCAGTTTTTGCATGGTGTGAGTGTACATATATAACGTCGAATGTGTTTTTGTAATATAATAAAAGACATTATCAGTAGTGTGCAGTTTTCCTAACATAATCAAAGCTCTTTACTGTACTCATATTGCAATAAGGGCACCTGATGACAATTAAGTTGCCTTTGTTAAGTAATAGTCTTTACAAACACAATTCTTTCTCCCCCACGTTGTTTAGTTGCTGAACCTAATTCTTAACTATTTTTCACTGAAGAGGTAATCCTTTATCAAATATAAAATGTTGCCTAATACAGTGGAACCTTGGTTCAAAAACGTCTTGGTACATGTACAACTCGGTTTATGACCAAAAAGTTCGCCAAACTTTTGCCTAGGTTCAAAACCACACACTTGTTATACGAACAACCCAGTTTCCCTTTCGGTTTGTGCGCGCCAGTGATTTCCACACGTGTTGCATTGTTCTCGGTCAGATGTGCGTGCTTTCACCGTGAACTCTTTGTGCTCTATTTCATTTCCCTTCTGGTTCGTACGCGCCGATTACTGTATTTAAGCACATGTTGAGCCGCTTCCCGTTCATTGTTCTCAGTCAGATGTGCGTGCTCTACGGTATTTCGTGTGCTTTTGCAGTTAACAATGGCTTCTAAGCAAGTGAAGAGTGGTGAGAAGAAAGTTTTGAAGAAAATTGAAATCGAAGTAAAGAAAGAAGTTATTGAAAAGTTTGAGCGTGGCGTTCATTTTACTGGTCTTGGCGCCGATCTACGATTTTGACTATTCTAAAGCAGAAAGAATCTATTTAAGCAACTGATGTTGCAAAAGGAGTTACAGCGTTAACCAGGCAGAGGCGTCAAGTGGTGGAAGAGGTGGAAAAACTGTTGCTAGTGTGGCTGAACGAAAAGCAACTTGCAGGGGATAGCGTAAGCAAGGCGATGTTATGCGAGAAAGCCATGAAGATTCATGGCGATTTTCTGCAAAACTATCCTTCTACGAGTGGCGAAAGTGAAGAATTTAAAGCCAGTAGAGGATGGTTTGAAAAGTTTCGCAAGAGAAGTGGCATTCATAGTGTGATAAGGCATGGAGAGGCTGCTAGTTCCGACGCTGAAGCTACGAAAGAATTTGTTAAAAATTTCACAAAATTAGTGGAGGACGAAGGCTACATCCCGCAACAAGTCTTCAACTGCAACGAGACCGGATTGTTCTGAAAGAGGATGCCGAAGAGGACCTACATTACCCAGGAAGAGAAGGCTATGCCCGGCCATAAACCAATGAAGGACAGGTTAACTGTTTTGCTGTGTGCTAACGCTAGTGGCAACATAAAAATCAAGCCACTACTCATTTACCAATTTGAGAACCCTCGTGCTTTCAAGCAGCACAATGTAAACAAAGCCATACTGCCCATGATGTGGAGGGCAAACACGAAGTGTTGGGTCACAAGGACCTTGTTTTTGGAATGGCTGCGCGAGGTTTTCGCTCCCGCCGTGAAGAGATATCTTGAAGAGAATAACCTGCCTAAAAAATGCCTCCTTCTGATGGACAATGCACCGGCACACCCTCCAAATTAGGTTGACAATATGGTCGAGGAGTACGACTTTATTAAGGTCATGTTCCTCCCCCGCAACACGACTCCTCTTCTGCAGCCCATGGACCAGCAGGTTATTTAAAATTTTAAGAAACTGTACACCAAAGGACTATTCACCAGGTGTTTCAATGTGACCGAGGAGATGTCTTTGACC
The DNA here is from genome assembly GCA_026402145.1 of Polypterus bichir lapradei. NCBI lineage: Eukaryota > Metazoa > Chordata > Cladistia > Polypteriformes > Polypteridae > Polypterus > Polypterus bichir. The sequence goes on along the minus strand of JANRMT010062797.1, from coordinate 576,280 downwards.
CTGAAAGAGTTCTGGAAGAACCATTTTAATATCGTTCATTACATTGGCCTCATTGATAAAGCCTGGGAAGACGTCACACACCGCACATTGATGTGGGCAAGATGCGCACAAGATGCTTCTGGTGGTTTTGTATGACAGTGAAGGTTTAAAAACTAATTAAAATTTGTTTTAAAAGGTCTAACTCATTAAGCTTTTATATATTCCAATTATTTAGTAATGAGTGTGTTGTAATAAACTTGTTATTTATTTTTTATTAACTTTCCTGTACTTATTTTAATTGTGATGTCAGCCCATCTTCATTTTTTGGTAATGAATTGAAATTCTTCAGTATCTTTTATTCATTTATTTCATGTTTTGAGTTAGTTGTTTCATTTTGACATCTTTTTGCCCTGCCATTTTCTTGCGCATTGGACATCATTTGCTGCATTGTGACCTGCAGAAGTGGTGACATGTGACATCATACTAGTAATGATACAACAGTCAGAATCTCACAGCCCATGTCATCCAAATCTTCAGATATTCTACAAGACTTCTGCAGTGTAACATTTGGGGGTGTCACTTTTCTGGCTGTTACCTTTGGCAATACAAGAGACTTTTGTGTTATGTTTGGGGTTCTGGTGTTTCAGAACATTTGAGGACTTCCTAGTTTGATCTTTGTCTGTATTTTTGACTTTGAGTTTTGTTCTTGTTCATTTCCTGCTCTGCTTGACTCACTTTACTGTCTGCCTTCTTCCCATCAGCAGCACAGAGTTACACCACTATATGGAAATTTTGTTCATTTCAGAACGTGCTGCCTGTGGTTGCCGTCACACTTCACTGGGCCTTCAGTCCTCAGCTGTTCTAACTTACAGTTCAGGAAGCTCGACTTGACACCCCTTTTCTGCCCATATTTGATGTTTCTTTTACAGGCTGTTCTCGTTCTTTCTCATCACAAAGATGTGCACAACTGACTGAGTGGCTGCCCTGTTTGTGTGAATCTGGGCATTTTCATCTGTATATGTAAAAGTGGAAATCTTTATCCCCATCATCCAGAATTAGTCAGTTTCAACTTATATTGTGATTGGCTGAGAAATATGGCATTTAGTTATAGCAGATAGATAGATAGATAGATAGATAGATAGATAGATAGATAGATAGA